>JAJSOF020000011.1:133056513-133106513 GCA_025594305.2 Periplaneta americana | reverse complement strand
GCATTATGCTTTTAAGGTGATATTTGTGAGCAACTTCCTATCATCAGAATATTAAATTATTTTCTCGAAATCTGCTGAAGCTATAGAGCTGACATTTTTACAACACATGGGCACGTATCTTTTGCTTATGATGTAACAGTAGTTGCTTTGTTAATTCATTTCCTTACAAACAATTTCCATGCGAATATTTTCAAAATTTTCAACACACTATCTTCAGTAATACGTATTTACGGTATATTAGATTTATGAAAACATTCTGTAAGGCTACTAAATAAATAGGCCTATATCTGAAAATTTCACTTTTATATAAATTAAAGTTGAGAAAATATTTCTTTTGAATAAAAAAATCAAACTTGTGAAAAATGAGCATTAAAATTAAAACTCACAGTCTTATAATGCACTTATACTTCTCGGGCAAATCTAAAAATTAACATGGACACAGTTTTAATAAGTTCTCTTCCCTTTATCTATTGAATCAATGCTGGCCATCCCTGTATATAGCTCGACCAAGCGGCATATACCACCTTTTTCGTCTGTCTCTTTCCTTTCCGCTGTAAAATGCTCAGGCTCTCCTGGGCTCTAAAGCGCGGGCTTGCTCCTGTGGGCATCAATTGACATGCCTGGCCTAGGCTTACTTGGCAGAAATCTCTGTGTAAAAACAGCGGTAAATCACGTGTTGATGAATTGTGGGTCGAAGTTCAAGGTACGACATTTATTCAGTAGTAACAGCGCCCGGATAACAGAGTTCAATTGTGGGCATTGTGACGTAACTAAGGACTATTCATGCAGCCGAATTGCGCACAATGGTCATGCAGGTTTTCGGACACACTGTTTTGCAGCCTTTGTTAAGCACAGCGGAAGATAGTGGCACGAAACTGCAGTGAGTCTGTACATTAATCACAGAGAACACCCAAGTCGCATTAATAAACACGCTGCATCGCATCAAGAACGGCACAACTGCCAACATTATTTCACACTTGGATAATATCTTCGTTGAATTTATACATTACAGGAAAACGGTTTATAAAATATCTGAAAATAGTCAACGGTTAAGACGGAGCATGAACGATACTTGGAAGTAAGGCCCGGAAGTTCATGCATTTGCATGTTTTTTTCTTAGGGGTTAAAAATGTATGCTTTTACATTATGTGCACGAATTATGGAATTTTCAGTTATTTCAACGTGATTTTATGCGTGTTCAGTTCAAAGTGTGTCATGGCTCGCTATATGACGTCATGTGGCTAGCCGATGAGCCTAGACAATTCAATCTTCCTACACTTCCGCAGAGAAGTGCAAGAGAAGTTGCCTAGCAAGTGCGGCGTTCATTCTGAAGAGTACTTACCGATACGTACGGTAACTCCAGTAGTGGCAGGAATGTGAACTGTTTGGAAACACGTACTGGGGTGAGTTTTTTCGTACTGTCGGGATATGGGGAGAGGGTTAAGACGATTATTTACGTACAGTATTTGTTGACATTAACTTCAACTGTCAACATGGACACGGAGCATTTGATTTGTGTTTTGGAATTGTGCCGTACGCAACCGATGATAACAAATACGACTTTCCCGAGCAAAACACAGTTCGAAAGAGGTTATGATAGCACACAGACCGTACAGACCGCCATCTGTTGCTACGACGTTCAAGTCATACCGTACATGTTTTCAAGTTCAGATTGAACGCTTTGATTAATAGGCAATTCTCTGACATAAAAGCTGAAACTCGCTTCAAATCTCTGACTCAAAACAGTGACGTCATGACACACTTTGAAATGAACACCCAGTACATCATATTTCAATATGTTGTTGAATGTCAAAATACAAAAGATATACGCATGAAATTTATAAACGAAAGGTTCCTACAAATAAATAAAGAAATAGCTATAAAAAACTTATGAATAATAATAACACAAAATTGCAAAAGCAATTAGGTTTATATCTTTTTTTGGCTAAAAAAATTAGAACGGAAAGAATAAATGAAATAGAATTGAATGAAATAAAAAGAAAATAAATAAATATATACATAAATAAAGAAATAGGAAGGTGAACATTAATACTAATTGTAACTACATACTAGAATGGGTTGAGTCTTGCACAAAACGAAAAGCAAGTGCAAGATAAAAAAAAGTTTATTAAATATGTAAATTGTAGAAATTGTACTTAAATAACACTATATCTTTGTGTACAAAATTATTATAAAGTGTGTAATGTAAGGGTTCAATTGATTACTTGTATGTACTTTGTCTGTGATCTATAATATAATAAATATCAATATATTATTACAATCATATTTCAATATTTTAGTGCCCATATGGCATATTTTAATGAGTTTTATGGTTTTTATTTTATTTTTTTTTCCCATCTGGATCATATTGGCAGTAACGTTGCGCGTGATGATGCAACTCGTCATATGGCGAGGAGTATAAAGGTACGGTCACACGTCGCTACTTTTGCTGCGCAACTTTTGTACTGCAGCTGCAAAAGTTGCGTATCGTGTCCACACGTAAGCCAAAAGTAGCGCGCTGCACGCTACTTTTCGTGCTGCGCAACCCGAGTGCAGCAAAAGTTGCAACTGGAGGTTGCGAGTCTGTTCACACACAAGGCGCTACTTTTGCAGCCGCAGTCATGCTGCAGGTTTCCATCTCCTTGTTGACTTCTCAATATACATTTTGTGGTTATGTTCGCATTATTAATAAACTCATGCGAAAGCTTACTTATCTGTTATTTGTTTTTCTGTCCTAACTAGTATTCAGAAATTGACATTATTTTTACTATAAAGCTTTTAGAAACGCCTATATACTTAAATGATAACCAACAGCATATTCACGTAATCAATGTTGGCAACCCTCCTGTTTGAAACTATGCTACAGAAAATTAAAAAAATGAATTGTGCATTTAATAACTGTTACAAATAATTTATTTTCATCACATCTAACATTAAAATACATCCAAACAATAAAAGTATCATTGGCACATATGGGTGGCAACACTGGTCGCAACTGCAGCAAAAGTTTCAACAAAACCGATATCAAAAATGCTGCGGCTGCAACCCAGAGAACCCTGTTCACACGTCGCTACTTCTAAGCTGCGCGCAGCATGAAAAAGTAGCGGGCAGCAGGTTCGGCAGCCGCTACTTTTCGAGTTGCACCGTTGTTCACACGTCGCAGTACGAGAGTTGCGCAGTTTCTTGTACTGCATCGCTGCAAAAGTAGCGACGTGTGACCGTACCTTAATACTGATGCGATGATGTCATGTAGTGAATCCCCTGTTCCATCATCCTTCCATGTATGTGCGTAGCTGTCGCCTGACTGGTCGCTGACAGTTGTGTTGTACTCTTGTAACATAACAGTGTTGTGAATTGGTTGCCACCAAACTAAGTGAGGCGTATAAAGTATCTGTTAAAAGTTCTTTATTTATCTAAAAAAAAAGACCAACTTCGAGTGCTAGATTAACTAATTTACAGGAGTTTTCAGGTGACTTAATATCTACAGATAATAGGGTACTGTTTTGTGGAGCGTGTGAAGGAGTGAGAAAAGATTAATACTAACTCGTTTTCTCTACTGCCAAGGGACATTAATTCTTTTAATTTCATAGTGCATATTTATTGTCATATTTTCAAGTTTTTAAGAACATATTTACCCTACTTGGAAGCCACTGGCATGTGTTGGAATCCCGCTGAAGAAGTGTATGTTCATCCGTTACAAGTTTGGAATTTTCGGATGAAAACCGGACCTTAAATCCCTGAACTCCAGCATGTATAGGTCTAATGTGTCAGATAGAAAAAGAAATCAGCTATCAGTGAGAGTAACTGGAGGTAAATTTCCCTTCTCCGGAGAAATTTTCTTATCCATTTCACAGTAAAGGAAAAATAAACTGAGTTTGTAAACTCTATGAGCGGTAGAAGTTAAACTTTTTAAACTGTAAATGTGTAGCATTCTTTTCAAACGTTCGTTCAATGAGAGACGATAAATTATAGAGCGTTCGAAGTTTAGAATGGTTATTTATGATACAAGTTCGTAAAGATTCTCTTTTTGGCACGAGTGTAAAGTTTGTGAAACGATGCGAATAGGTTAGAAAAAGTTGAATTTTACTTATTGCGATGAGTACCTACTACATACAGGGTGGTTCACGAGGATTTAATGTCACTTACGGAGCTTATTTTCGAAGACATTCTGAGCAAAAAATGTAGCTTCATTTTTTGACAGGCATTTTTCCCTGTATAAAAGTCAGGGGGCTTCACATAAGTATAAGGACAGGAACGAAACATCTTTTTTGAAGGGGTGTCCTTAAACTTTTGGTAGAAAATGTAAGTTAATTGTGATAATTTCATGGTGGTAATGTTGATAGTGATAAAATACATTGTAATACAATTATTTACCTGCAAACGAAAGAGGCTGTTGAGTATCTGCGTAATAAGAATGAAAACCGATAACTGGAATGAAATATTAAATTAAAACATTCGCTGTAACTTTTCTTTGTCTCGTAATATTTGTCTGGTATTACAGCAGAAATAACTAACATGCTCTCTCAATTAATATCACTCAATAAAAGAATTGTATTCCAATGGATACCATCTCATTGTGGAATCCTGGGAAACGAGAATGCGGATGCTTTAGCAAAGAAGGGCAGCACTGCTACTTACAGACCTGTTACTAAACCTACGTATTACTCTGTGAAGAGATTTATTAAATCTACATACTTAGACTTCAACAAACAAAATTTGATAACACAATCTCAAGGGAAAAAATGGAACTCTCTGCATCATAATCCACAGTTAATTCCCGATTTACCACGAAAATCGTCTGTAGCTGCATTTAGATTGGCAACAGACCATGACTGTTTGGCCAAACATCTGCATAGAATTGGATATATATCAGTCCCCTAACTGCCCATTGTACAACTCAAACCAAGAAATGGATTCGGAACACCTCAAAATCTGTGCTTCAGTGGCTGACCATGATAATATCTTTGAAAAATATCGGAGTGCAAGAAGTCAAATGACTATTGTCAAACGCCTGGCATTAGAAAAAAAAACATATTTATTTGGTATCGAATATGGCTCCTTCTGGTGAGAAGCCGTCATCAAAAAACTGTAGTGCGATCTGTGATTGGCTGCACAGTTCATGGGTCAGGAACCCGACCTTGACTTAGCATTCTAAATCATCATTCCACGTAATTGTACGAAGACGTCGAAGTGCGGACGAACGCCGTAGTCAACCAGTAAATCGCTCTCAATCTGTGTGAGTCGCGATAAATACGTGGATGATGTGTGAGAGGTGTGGGCGCTAATGGACATAAGTAAGAAAATGTCGATGATTTCAAGGGCGAGGAAGACAGGCGGAGGCTGATGGTCCATGGCCGCCACACCCCGCCCGGCGTGATCTGCCCGTCCCTGATGTCTTCATTTGCTTTCATTTCAGTTTATAGTGCAATTACAAACTTAATGAATATCCTAATAACGCGAACCACACCCAAATACCAATTCTGATCAGTACAATGACAGCGAGGACTGCCACATGATTATCAGTCTTCATGTGCATAGATCACTACTACCACTTCAACGACACTACTGATGTCGATAGACGTTTCATAGAGACGACTACTATTGCTGCTACAACCAGTGAGGAAAGTGAGGAAAAACAGAGACTGTATGCTACCCCAAGACCTTCCATTAGCTTACCTCAATTTAAAAAAGGCATACCTCCTCCCTTACAACATACACAAACATGATGTAGTCTATACAATAAATTGTTTCATGCAGTCAGTAAAGCGAATCTTTTAGACTTACACAACACATTAAAGTTCCTAATAAAATAATTCCAAGTTACTTCAGTTATTTATTAGATTATTTTGCAATGTCCATTGAGAGTTAGCATTTAAAATAATGTTAAATGATTTTATTAATTTGTCCTACAGAATAATATCTGTAATATTGACAATTAATTTTTGAGGAGAAAAATTCGCTCCGGCGCCGGTTCGGTTCGGTGCTGTGGATTGAATTCGGCGTAGCTCAGTGGTCAAAGCGCTTGGTACGTAGAACCAAAGACCCGGGTTCGATCCCCGGCGCCGGAGCGAATTTTTCTCCTCAAATATTGATTTAAAGTAGTGTTAAATCTTCAAAGTCCCTTAATTAATTAATAAAAAGTGCAACAACAAAAATGACACGGTCACTAAACTGGCAACAATGCCACCATAAGCCTTCTATACATGAAATAGGGGAGATCAGCCTAAATTGACATACCATTTTGTTTTCCTTCAATATTCTCAAAGTAATTAAATTTTTGATGTGAATTACTTTTTTAATATAAGCTATTATTATAATTCTTCATTCTACATAAAGAAATAAATGATACACATGAATGAAAAATATTCAAAAAACATATTATGAAAAACATGGAATATGTCACTTTAGGCTTATATGTGCCTAAAATGACATAGTGTTACAATTTTTACTTTAACTAAGTGCATTATCAAAAAAACACAAAAATTACACAATAAATTTTTCCCCTATCATTAAAGAAAACACGTTAATAGAAAACAAGTAATTAAGAGTCTTATTTGCATATTTCACATATTTTCTTTGCTCGTGAAGAAATACCTGCGCATTCAGCATGAGCCTATATTTTACATTTCATACATTGGAACCATGTTTCTTTTGGCTTAGACTGACTGTAAACGTCGTTACAATACAAACAAGCTTCATCATCATTATCATCATCATCATCATCATCATCCACATCATCAAACGAATCATCAGCTTCTTCTTGTGAGAATTCCAATTCTTTTTTCACTATCCTTTTCGATTGTCGTTGAACTCTGGATTTCTTCTCCTCTGCCTTTTGCTTTGTCATTTTAATACTTGGGGTACTGGTCAGTTCAGTTGGCCCTTGGGTTGCTCTACGTTTCGCTGTAACTTTATCTGAAGTAGGCAAAGGTGAAATTTCTAAAATAGGAACTTTCAAAGCTACAGCCATATCTCAATGTTTTTCATTTGAGGAAGCATTAGTGTCTGCAGCAGGTGATAGTGATGAGAATTCCTTGGCAGCATTAGTCAAAGATGTAGATGAAGAAGGAAATTCTTCTGCATTAGCTGGCTCCTTGGGACGATCTGTTGTCTCACTTGGTGCAAATTGATGATCCTCAAATATGTCAGCATTCACTGGGCAGAGTCCTGTCTTCTCAAAGCCACTTTGAGCTGTTTTTACACTAGCAGCTTTACCAAATGCAACTGAAAGAATTGAACTTATTTGGTATTGTGTAACGACTCCACCAGGATGTGCCTTCAACCATCTGGTAATCTCCTGGTCATAGAAAATCTTAAAGGGGCCAAAGAATGCAACATCAAGAGGTTGCATACGATGGGTACAGAGGGGAGTCAAACAAACCATAATTACTCCATTTGTTTTAGCATATTCTAGCACGTCTAGATTTTTGTGGCTAGAATGCCCGTCCAAAACCAAGAGAACCTTATCTTCCAAGCTCGCCTTCACATGCTGGCAAAAGTGCTCCAACCTCTCCCGTCATCCAAACTTTCTACTGAACAAGTCCTAATGTTCCTACTGGCGCGCCATCTAACTATTCATGTGGGAAGATTAGGGCAGGAGGTACAAAATGTCCTGTAGTTCCCATGCAACACACCACTGTAACATGCTGTCCTCTCTCAGCACTTGTCAAGCATCCTACTGTTTTTTTCCCCTTGGAAGCAAATATCTTGCTTGGTTTTTGAACCATTGATAAGGCACTTTCATCAACATTATAAATTCGCGTCATACTGGTATTGTTATCAGTTATAACTCTCTCATATGTTTAAAAAGAATTTAAAACTCTTGGCTTATTGAAACCCATAGCACGAGCAGCGCTTGTACTGTAGGTTCAGGTTTTCTCAAAGAAATATCAGGATTACGTTTACGAAAGCCAATCAAACAGTCCCAGCCTGCCATACGTGTGACTTTATGGAAACGGTGTTCTATGTCATTTCGGCAAGCTGATATGCAAGTATTCTTACTTCAATAGCCGTCAATCCAAACACTCGAGATTCTAACAGCTTGATGTGATCAACGAGCTTCCTCTATAGATTTTTATCAAAAGTGCATTCATAACGTTCTAGACCTTTCTCAGTGCCACGTAAAATTTTGTTTTTCCCATTTGACACTCTTCTTCTGAGAGTTGCTTGTGGCACACCATATTGCTTTGCAGCTTTAAGCCATCCCATTTCTTTGTTTTCAACAGCCTGTGTAGCTCTTTGCATGCAATCTTTACCCCAACTTTGAAAGTTAGTTTTCCTTTTGTATTGCCCAACCATCTGCAAAGAAGTTAATATATAATATTTTGGCTCAAATTTAATATTTTCAATTTTTGAAAACGTTCAAAATTTTATTTATAAATTAATAAAGCTATTCTTGAAGTTATTTCAGTATTTTTAATTAGGCTAATTTATAACATAACACATTATAAACACAGATATTCCATTATATCTGCAACTTTTAATTTGTCCGGGCAAAGTGACATAACTATGTCACTTTAGCCTGACACCATCTGTTGTACATAACTTAAAAATTCCGCCATTATAATTCCACAATCACGTGAACCAAAGTACTGCTGCATTCCTTAGTATTTGGTATGCAAGAATATCCAATACAAACTCTATTTAAAACAAGCGATATGACATAAGAAACAAGAAACAAATCTTACCTCAAAAGTTTGAACAATCTGTATTTGGAAATGAACTTCCTGCGTAACACAGAGTGCGTCTTGAATGCTACCATCAATAAAGGTTACGTATTCCCAATGTAGCAACACAATACAACCCGGAAATGCAGCGAGACTTGTGACGTTTCTTAGAAACACTCAGTATGTCAATTTATCCGAGTATGTCTAGTTTCCCCTACTAGTCTTTTAAGCATTCCAGGGGTTCACTTATCAAATAAACGTGTCTAAATACACGTTGAATACAGTTCCAGAAGGCTGTGGTTTAGATTAAAAGTTATATTATCAATACAATTTTTTTAAAGTAAGCTACCCCTCTTCACATCTCTAACGCCATCACCGATTCTACCACCATCCCCAGTAGCATTACCACTTCTACCATCATGTATTATCGAGAAATCGACTCGGACAGTAGTGTGTACAGCAAAACCCTGCCTCGATTCGAACGAACGAAACAGGTACCGTGAACAGAAGGTTATAAATGCAGTTGAAGTGCTCGAAAGATGAACAAACATGGTGTTAGTCCGAGCGTCCATTTAATATCCAGGTAGAAGGCTTTGTGTTGGATATATCTATCTTGCACAATTCGATACTTGTAATGTCAAGCGGTGTTGTCACATTCCCGTAGCAAAGATTATTCCTGTAATGTCAAGTGGTGTTGCCACATTTTCGTAGCAAACTGCCTACTGAAGGATGCACTGGAAGGAATGGTGAACGGAAGAAATGTTCCGGGCAGAAGAAGATATCAGATGATAGACGACATTAAGATATAGGCTATGGATCATTTGCGGAGACTAAGAGGAAGGCAGAAAATACTTTGTAGGAAAGATTGGAGAATGCTGGGATTGTAGTGGAAGAAAAGCCCTTGGGCTGAAAACTATGAATGGATGGATTAATCTTAATATATATATATATATATATATATATATATATATATATATATATATATACAGGGGAACATCATTTTGTTTTTACTAACATTTCCAATATTAACCTAACTATACTTTGGATTAACGATTGAGTACCGGAAACACTGTTTGCTACCCCCTTCCACGACCGAAGTTAGACGACACTAGTGTAAAGTACAATACAAATAACTTTACTAGGTATAGGAGGGAAGAATAGTAGTGCATCCATTTACATAAACTAGGAAATGTTACGATTTTGAGTTTGAGCATTTTCGTCGGGTTTTTATTTAATAAAAATACAGTATAGTATTAACAGTAAGTGTTTTTACTCACTAACTGAACTATCCAATCGGACGTATTTATTATTCAATGTATAGTAACTTCTACATCACATTACAATATTTACAGTGCATTTAAATTTAAAACATAATAAAAATATGGATATTTAAACAAATTATTGAAATTGGTGTTCGTTCATTTCGATAGCCTACAGGCTTCAGTTCTTTTGTGGATATTATCAAAAACGTTTCAAGCATAACTTCTGAAATTGAATGTAATTGTTTAATTCTTCTATTGTTGCAGGATGTATAGCAAACACAACTGTTTCACAGTAACCCCAAAGAAATAATGTAAAGCACTCAAATCAGGCGACATGGGGGAGCCATAATCCTATGCCTGTTTAAATAATTCTGTATCTACTCTATAACAGTGTACGTTACGTACTGTCAATTCAATCTTCACTTCTGCCCTATCCACATAGATAAATTTACTCAGATATGGTATCTACTGTCCGTCCATGTGGTTATGTAGGAGGGTATTAGAAAGTGGGGAAATCACGTGAGAATTACTCAACGAGGTCCTTTTATTTAAATTATTTTAAATAGTGTACAATATTACGTAGAAGTTCAATTCCTAACAGCAAATGTTTTCAGGAAAGAGCTAAGCCACTAGCCTTTACAGAGGAGTCAGCAGAAACGGGTGGGGGAAACCGGAATGCGACGTAACTAAACGGACGCACAATACCTATGCGAATATATGATTCGATAGTGAATGAATGCTCTTCTTCACTGAAAAATGCGATCATATTTCTGGAACATACTATACTCAGTCATTTTGTACTGTTTACTATGACCGTAAGACGACTTTAACTGCATTTGCGGCTTTGGTTGTGTGTGGAAGTTTGCTACTAAAAGGAGTGGGAGTGAAGTACATTCAAAAACTCAGATACAATAAAAAGTAAAAATAAAATGATGTCCCTGCCTATATTACATGTCAAACACTGTGTCTATATCTTAGACCGTTGTTGCGGACACAATGCCGAGGTTGCAAATTACTTTTGCGAGTGTAGCGCGTGCGCAGACAACACCTAGTTTTATATTGCTTGTCACATATCAATCATTTGTCCGCCTCGGCTGTGCTTCTCCGCCCTGCGACACAATAAAAATATAATGAAAAACGCCGTCCGCACGGAGCGAACCGTCGGCATCCGCTAATATGACTGACCGTGCGTTTATCTCATTGTGTTACGTAACGTGCCGACGACTCCCACGGCCATGCTGGACCGCATGCACGCAGGAATGTCCGCATCCTTGACATATGCCCAAGAAGCTCGAAGAAAGCTGCTTCCATCTATACTTCCCTCTATTAATTTCTCATAATCTGCCTAAAATGCAGAACGCAGTAATACTGCCGATACTGCACATTGGCTCTAAATATTTACAGGGTGGAAGTGATATAACTGTGCAGAATGAAGGGGGCAACAGAAAATATTATTAAAACTAGCCGTACCCGTGCGCTCCGCTGCACCCGTTAGAAATAAATGTAAAATAATTACATAATTAAAATAAGACATTTGATCCAGGGAACATTCGTGTTTGATAGAAGGATAAATCGTTTATTATGTTACTTAATTTAAATTGTATTTGAAAAATTAAAATGCGATCATTTTGGTCCAGAGACCACTCATTTGGTTATAAAAATTATTTTATGCTCGACCATGCCGAAATGTAGTAATTATACACCTGGTAGCAGCCCTTTAAAGCATGTCATTAAAGTACACCTACTCATTAAAGGTCAGATCTTTCAGCCAATGACGACTCAGGTTACAACTGTTCAGCCAATGACAGGTCAGCTTTCTACCGTTATAAAACCGCAAGTATCGATTATTCTCGGATATGCAATCGAAAGACAATTAGCGAAAAGTCACGGAGGCTGGAAATCCAATACTGTCGCAGAAGGTTATGTTCTGTTACTATAATAATTAGCGTTAATTGTAAATAATATTCAAATAAATTCAATTTGTCATCTCGTTTTTCAATGTCTAATTTTATTTCAATGTTATATCTGTAGGTTCTTATGGCCTAGCAAGGTCACTGTGGACATCTCTTCCTCGGAAAAAATCAATACTTTCGCGTCTGCGCACATCTCACAACATACGGGACATTGCTCCAGGTCAGATACAATAAAATTAATAATATCAAGTTAGAAATATGGTCGAGCATAAAAAGTCGTATGAAACTCGCCTATAATGGTAATTAAGAAGCTCGTATGAAAATTATGAAACTCGCTTGCGCTCGTTTCATAAATATCCATACTCACTTCTTAATTACCTTCATTATAGGCTCGTTGCATAATGTACTATTAGGAAATACAGGAAACGAATGTACAGAATAGCCTATCAAGTTTTTTGTGCATAAGAAGCTATTTTAATCTCACCTGTCCTCGATTCACTCAGAAGTTACTGTAATAACATTATAGCATTATGTCCATCTAGAGAAACTACACTTTCCAATGGTGAATTAATAATTAATTATATAAATCGGTTAAATTAGCTACCGATATTACTTCATACAAACACAGAAACATTCTCTGTAGGCTGTGTTTCATAGCTTTCGATAGCCCCTTATAGACGAAGTCATTTGTTTTTTATTTCATTACACAGCCTTAGATGGCGTTGTTATTGTAATTTTGAAACTCATTTATCTCATTAAATATCAGTCCTATCAAAATTTTGCACAGACTAAAACTTATCGGAAATCATTTTTAAAGATACTTTTGTTATGTAACATATTTCACAAAAATCAATAATAAGCGAGATATTTCGATTTATTTAATTCAAGCCCCCTTATAACCCCCCCCCCCTTTTAAGTAAAGTATTTTGAATGTCATATAGCCTATAATCTAAGCTAGAACGAACTTAATTTATATTCCAGTTTTCATCGAAATCCGTTCAGCCATTATTGCGTGAAAAGGTAACAAACATCCAGACAGACAGACAGACATACAAACAAAAATTTCAAAAAAGCTATTTTCGGTTTCAGGATGGTTAATTATACATGTTAACACCAATTATTTTTGAAAAATCGAAAATTACCAGAAGAATTTTGGCTACAGATTTATTATTAGTATAGATGAATAAAAATAACTATTAGGCCTATTCGTTTTGTAATTTAATGAATATCGTAGAAAGTATGATTATAGAGATATTCCGACAGTCAATGTAATGTAATATAATATGTTATTTTATTTAGAGTTCAGTCTAATTGACATATCACAGTTTAAAATCAATAACACTTAAGATGTAAATGACCATTGCATATTATAAAATTGGAATGCAAACGTTTTCGCCCATGGGCATCATCAGGCATTATAACTTACAATATCTTATACAATTTTTTTCATATCTTTGCTGTGGAGTGCGTACCAGATAATTCAAATTTGCAACCTTGTATATAATAATTATTTACATGATTAAATCTATGATAAATAACAATCTGAAATTTAAATGAGTACAGGTATTAAAATTATATATGATAAAATTGTGACTAAAATGTTGTGTAGATCTTATGTTTCAAATTATAAAATTATGAACATTGAAGCAACATGATGAAAAACCATATGATTCCTCTTTAAACTTCATAATAGGCCCAATACACTTCCATTAGTTGGGTGTTTATAGTGTGAGCATTGGTCTCAATGATTTGTCGCTCCATTCAATGGATCTCAAATAATGATTCCACCATTGAATGGAGTGACAAATCATTGAGATCAATGCTCACACTATAAACACCCAACTAATGGATCTCAAATAACGATTCCACCATTGAATGGAGTGACAAATCATTGAGATCAATGCTCACACTATAAACACCCAACTAATGGATCTCAAATAATGATTCCACAATTGAATGGAGTGACAAATCATTGAGATCAATGCTCACACTATAAACACTAAACTACTGAATCTCAAATAATGATTCCACCATTGAATGGAGTGACAAATCATTGAGATCAATGCTCACACTATAAACACCCAACTAATGGATCTCAAATAACGATTCCACCATTGAATGGAGTGACAAATCATTGAGATCAATGCTCACACTATAAACACCCAACTAATGGATCTCAAATAATGATTCCACTATTGAATTGAGTAACAAATCATTGAGATCAATGCTCACACTATAAACACTAAACTAATGAATCTCAAATAATGATTCCACCATTGAATGGAGTGACAAATCATTGAGATCAATGCTCACACTATAAACACCCAACTAATGGATCTCAAATAATGATTCTACTATTGAATTGAGTAACAAATCATTGAGATCAATGCTCACACTATAAACACTAAACTAATGGATCTCAAATAATGATTCCACCATTGAATGGAGTGACAAATCATTGAGACCAATGCTCACACTATAAACACCCAACTAATGGATCTCAAATAATGATTCCACCATTGAATGGAGTGACAAATCATTGAGATCAATGCTCACACTATAAACACCCAACTAATGGATCTCAAATAATGATTCCACCATTGAATGGAGTGACAAATCATTGAGATCAATGCTCACACTATAAACACCCAACTAATGAATCTCAATGATTCCACCATTGAATGAAGTGACAAATCATTGAGACCAATGCTCACACTATAAACACCCAACTAATGGAAGTGTATTGGGCCTATTATGAAGTTTAAAGAGGAATCATATGGTTTTTCATCATGTTGTTTCAATGTTCATAATTTTATAATTTGAAACATAAGATCTACACAACATATTTAGTCACAATTTTATCATATATAATTTTAATACCTGTACTCATTTAAATTTCAGATTGTTATTTATCATAGATTTAATCACGTAAATAGTTGTTATTATAGACAAGGTTGCAAGTTTTAATTATCTGGTACGCACTCCACAGCAAAGATGAAAAATTGTATAAGATATTGTAAGTTATAATGCCTGATGATGCCCAAGGACGAAAACGTTTGCATTACAATTTCATAATATGCAATGATCATTTACAGCTGTAAGTGTTATTGATTTTAAACTGTGATATGTCAATTAGAATGAACTCTAAATAAAATAACAGTATATTATATTACTTTAAATGAATAGTTCATTAGAAAATTAGGTTGAAAGTCTGCGTACTTTGGCAACAGCGCATCGCCGGCTCATCTAAGAATACACACATGCGGTCTGAATAGCAGCATTCCGTCTCTTTGTCACTGCAGTAGGGTTGCCACACTTCCTATTGACAGAAAATAACTATACGTGTTAGCCTTTTACTTAGTTTTAAGAAAATCGTTCAAGAAATTAAAAAAAATTATCTCGCAAATTCTTAAAGATTCCCTGCAGATTATACATTTTCATTTATACCACTCAGAAGGTCTTAATTAAGGATATGCTAATTTTAAATAAAATCTTTTATTTATAAGTATAATTGTATGGTCTTCTCCTAAGATTTTATTTTATAATTGATAATCAATGGTGCTTAATTATTATATTTCATTTTTATAACAATATTCATATTTAATTAATTATATTTATTTGCTGTTAATTTCCGGATCCTCGTGGTTATCCTTAATTAAGTTCGGACGATTTATTTCTCTCTCTCTCTTTAAAAACTGCAAAAGAATAAATCATTATCAGTTTCTCTAATGATAAGAGTAAAAACCAGAATCGTACAGATATTGCTGGCTTATCGAGTAAAGAGTGTTCACATTTAATGGAAAATTATAATTGTTTGGCTGAGACATTGAAACTTCGAACTTGAATATTTCTAAGTTCTATGATGCTGAAATCTTTGACCGGTTTGGTTAGATTAGTTTAGGCTTTTCGTATGCCTTGCATATACGAATCTGTGATAGGTTAGGTTAGGTACGTTGAGGCCTTTGATATGCTTTGCATGTACTAAGTGAAGTGAAATATGCATTTCGCTTTCATTTTCCACTTCAAGTGTTGAATAATCACTTTTAGGTTATGGTATCTACACCGATCAATTAATTATTCCAGATTTTTACCCATTTTCTAATAGGTTGTTTCCAGTCAATAAATGTCTTATATGAATTCTTCAGATTTCAAAATACTTTCCCTCTGAAAATGAGATAATTTTTCCACTTTTTTCGCAAAAAAAAAAAAAACCTTCAATGTCACGTGATATAAAAAAATCATAATTCTTTTTTTTTTCTGAGAAAATTATTCATTTGGGACTAACATAGTATTAGAACATTTGTTGCACTATATCCAACGAATAGGTTGTCAAAATTTGTACGGTTACACTACCTCCGTCCTTCCTATATGGCTTAGTTACATATAAAAACCTACTAAAGAACTGAACAGTTAAGAAAACTCAATTAAATGAAAAAACAAAAACTGAACTATTAACTAGACTGTCTGTATTGTAGGCCTACAGACCCAAGCGACTGTCATCGCAAACAACTGGAGGTATTAAGCCCGAACTAAACCTGGTATCATTATTATCCTCTGTAATAGATAACAGATAGGCTATATTAATTTTGAGTTCATTTTTGCAAAATTCCAATAAGTCAAGTATTAAATCAAAAACTAAAATGTTACTCAATCATATGACTTACTTTAATGTAAATTATACAGTTATAAATTTACATTTTATTTTTTAAAACTGTTAACGTTTTCGCCATGCAATATGGCATCTTCAGACATTGATTAGAGATATCTTATGAAAACAAAATATTGCTATAAAATCGTGAAGACGATACATATCAAAGTATAGTTAATGAATGTCAAAATTAAAATACTGAAACACTTAAGCGCAACAATTACAATCAAATTTTTAACTATGTATATTTAATCAATGATTTTTTGTTAGGAAATATATGTGTAGTTACAACCTGGTATTTAAATATATAAAATTATTTTTACAAAATATGATAAGACTGAATGGCAATTAATATTTGGAAAACATGTAAATTGTTATGATGCAAATAGTATGAGATTATCGAAGGATTTATTAAATTGCGTTCATTATAAGTTACGAAATGATTTAATGAATCCTAAATATTGGATGTGAATGTATTATTGTATGATTCCATATGGTTGCTATTTTGTGTTAAGTTGTATTATACTGAAGATAAGCAAAAATTATACCTGGACAAAATATTTATACCTGAAGAAGATTCTCATAGAAGAGTCGATATAATTGCCATCAATAGAAGAACTCAGAAAGCAATGGTCTTAGACCCTACGATTTGCTTTGAACGAGACACAAATCGAGCACTGCAGATAAATAATGACAAGCGAGCTAAATATCTACCTTCTCTTCCGTACCTCAGTGAGTCGACCTGGTTGGCGAGTTGGTATAGCGCTGGCCTTCTATGCCCAAGGTTGCGGGTTCGATCCCGGGCTAGGTCGATGGCATTTAAGTGTGCTTAAATGCGACAGGCTCATGTCAGTAGATTTACTGGCATGTAAAAAAACTCCTGCGGGACAAAATTGCGAGCGTCGTTAAATAAAACATGACAATTTAAACCTCAGTGAAGATATGGCATTTCGCTTTACAACTGGGATGTTACAGGCTTACTATTTGGAGCGAGGGGTTGTTTACCAAAATTTAAATCCTTTAAAATTCCCCTTTTATGAGGTTCAGAAGACTGTAATGAAAATTCTGAAGGCCTCTCTTCTAATTCTACACTATCGTCTATATGTTAATACGTAAATTTTTGTTTTAATGTACAAATCGAATCATTATTTTGCTCGTTTCATCTCCCTTTATCTTTTATGTTTGTTAATTCCGGATCCCAGGGGTCAACCTCACTTGAGGACGGATGATTTAAAATAAATCTTAGTAGTCATATGTATATTACAGTTTTAATAAATAAAATGTAAATTTATAACTATAATTTACATTAAAATAAGTCATATGATTGAATAACATTTTTCTTTTTGAATTAGATATATTAAGTTTTAATTTTTTTATATTGTATGGGATTGGTCTATGTATGCAGAAAACATCTATTTTGCTTCTAGGTGCTTTATGGTTACTGAAGGAAGGAGTAATGCCAGTTTGTAAAGTAATCAATGGCAGTTCCATTATGTAATGATAATGAATGATATTGCCGCCCGTGAAGGTGTTGCGGCTATCTGTCATCGTAAAGGTCACTAACTCATCGCGAGGGGATAATGTGTCGAGAGCACGAGATCGACCCACACCGCGCGACAGGAAGCAGACGGATCCACTCACTGACTGACTGACTGACTGCGTGCTCTATGGGCTGTGTACTTATAGGAAACACTTGTAACCTCATTTTTATTACACTGTTGATGATGATTGTAATAATACTTACTTACTTACAAATGGCTTTTAAGGAACCCGAAGGTTCATTGCCGCCCTCACATAAGCCCGCCATCGGTCCCTATCCTGTGCAAGATTAAGCCAGTCTCTATCATCATATCCCACCTCCCTCAAATCCATTTTAATATTATCCTCCCATCTACGTCTCGGCCTCCCTAAAGGTCTTTTTCCCTCCGGTCTCCCAACTAACACTCTATATGCATTTCTGGATTCGCCCATACGTGCTACATGCCCTGCCCATCTCAAACGTCTGGATTTCAAGTTCCTAATTATGTCAGGTGAAGAATACAATGTGTGCAGTTCTGTGTTGTGTAACTTTCTCCATTCTCCTGTAACTTCATCCCGCTTAGCCCCAAATATTTTCCTAAGCACCTTATTCTCAACCACCCTTAACCTATGTTCCTCTCTCAGAGTGAGAGTCCAAGTTTCACAGCCATATAGAACAACCGGTAATATAACTGTTTTATAAATTCTAACTTTCAGATTTTTGGAGAGCAGACTGGATGATAAGAGCTTCTCAACCGAATAATAACACGCATTTCCCATATTTATTCTGCGTTTAATTTCCTCCCGAGTGTCATTTATATTTGTTACTGTTGCTCCAAGATATTTGAATTTTTCCACCTCTTGGAAGGATAAATCTCCAATATTTATATTTCCATTTCGTACAATATTCCCGTCACGAGACATAATCATATACTTTGTCTTTTCGGGATTTACTTCCAAACCGATCGCTTTACTTGCTTCAAGTAAAATTTCCGTGTTTTCCTAACCGTTTGTGTATTTTCTCCTAACATATTCACGTCATCCGCATAGACAAGAAGCTGATGTAGCCCGTTCAATTCCAAACCCTGCCTGTTATCCTGAACTTTCCTAATGGCATATTCTATAGCGAAGTTAAAAAGTAAAGGTGATAGTGCATCTCCCTGCTTTAGCCCGCAGTGAATTGGAAAAGGATCAGATAGAAACTGACCTATACGGACTCTGCTGTATGTTTCACTGAGACACATTTTAATTAATCGAACTAGTTTCTGATTGTAATAATAATAATAATAATAATAATAATAATAATAATAATAATAATAATAATAATATAGCCACCGGCGTAGCTCAGTAGGCTAAAGCGCTTGCTTGCCGATCCGGAGTTGCGCTAGGGTGCGAGTTCGATTCCCGCTAGTGCTGATTACCTGGTTGGGTTCCCCCCACCCGAGGTTTTCCCCAACTGTAAGGCAAATGTCAGGTAATCTATGGCAAATCTTCGACCTCATCTTGCCAAATACCATTTCGCTATCACCAATCCCTTCGACGCTAAATAACCTAGTAGTTGATACAGCGGCAATAAATGACCAATTAAAAAAAATAATTACGAAAATTTCACTAAACATTCGCTATTGAACATTTTTATGCATTTTATGAAGGGTATTTTTTTAAAGAATTGAGCGAGTTCTTATTATGAAATATGTAGATGAAATTATTGGGGATCATCAGTATGGTTTTAGGCGTAATAGTTCGACTATTGATCAGATTTTTTGTATTCGACAGATATTGGAGAAAAATGGGCGTATAAGGGTACAGTACATCAGTTATTCATAGATTTCAAAAAGGTGTATGACTCGGTTAAGAGAGAAGTTTTATATAATATTCTTATTGAATTTGGTATTCCCAAGAAACTAGTTCGATTAATTAAAATGTGTCTTAGTGAAACTTACAGCAGAGACCATATAGGCCAGTTTCTATCTGATGCTTTTCCAATCACTGCGGGCAAAAGCAGGGAGATGCATTGTCACCTCTACTTTTTAACTTCGCTCTGGAATATGCCATTAGGAAAGTTCAGGATAACAGGCAGGGTTTGGAATTGAACGGGTTACATCAGCTTCTTGTCTATGCGGATGACGTGAATATGTTAGCAGAAAATCCACAAACGATTAGGGAAAACACGGAAATTCTACTTGAAGAAAGTAAAGCGATAGGGTTGGAAGTAAATCCCGAAAAGACTAAGTATATGATTATGTCTCGTGACCAGAACATTGTACGAAATGGAAATATAAAAATTGGAGATTTATCCTTCGAAGAGGTGGAAAAATTGAAATATCTTGGAGCAACAGTAACAAATATAAATGACACTCGGGAGGAAATTAAACGCAGAATAAATATGGAAAATGCCTGTTATTATTCGGTTGAGAAGCTTTTGTCATCTAGTCTGCTGTCAAAAAATCTGAAAGTTAGAATTTATAAAACAGTTGTTCTGTATGGCTGTGAAACTTGGACTCTCACTTTGAGAGAGGAACAGAGATGAAAGGTGTTTGAGAATAAGGTGCTTAGGAAAATATTTGGGGCTAAGTGGGATGAAGTTGCAGGAGAATGGAGAAAGTTACACAATGCAGAGCTGCACGCATTTTATTCTTCACCTGACATAATTAGGAACATAAAATCCAGACATTTGAGATGGGCAGGACATGTAGGATGTATGCGCGAATCCAGAAATGCATATAGAGTGTTAGTTGGGAGGCCGGAGGGAAAAAGACCTTTGGGGAGGCCGAGACGTAGATGGGAAGATAATATTAAAATGGATTTGAGGGAGGTGGGATATGATGGTAGAGACTGGATTAATCTTGCTCAGGATAGGGATCAATGGCGGGCTTATGTGAGGGCGGCAATGAACCTCCGGGTTCCTTAAAAGCCATTAAGTAAGTAAGTAAGTAAGTGAGTAAGTAGGTAAGTATGTATCATTGTATAACATTTACGCCTAATGTACTGTATTATACATAAGGTAATTCGGGGGAAGACGCCACAACTAAGGTATTTCTTAGCTATACAACTCAAACCTGAAGTGGTAAGGCAATACAAACAAATGTATCGTATTTTTCAATTATAATTGGCTCTGTATAATGATTCATTCCTTTCCAAATATGTATATTATTAATAATGTTTCATGTTAAAAGAGCTCGTATACTTGATCTCAAACATACGAAAAAAAAATCTTAGTCTTTTAATAAGGGCCTAGTAATTAAATAAAGATTTAGGAACGGACTACTAGACTGAAAGGTAGAGGTGATGTTTCAAATAGGCTACTTGATTATTTATACATATATAACAGTTGCCAAAACAGATAAAAGTTCAGTGTGGTGTAAACAACTGTGACGATTCAAGGCTGCTTGACGTTCGAGAGTTGATAATTCCCGAAGTCCCGATGTCTTGAACGTTTGCTTACAAGCAGTCAAGGACAGGCAACACTGTCGTGCGGGCTTTCGGCTTTCTGGGCGCTGTTAGTCTTGCATTCTCGCTCGTTGTTCATCTCTATTAGACACCTTGACATTTCTACACCTTCCCTAGAGAATATGACTGATATGAGTACATTCTGCAGAGCTCCTCACTTAGTTACGAGAAGGGGAATAACCACTTCAATCAATATTGCCACAAGGGCAAAGTTCTACAGTAACAAATAAGTACGTCCAGCAACTCGGCCGAATATTACACATCGGAACATCACATATGGAGAAATTCTAGGAGATAGACAGTGAAAGTTAAGACAAATACACATACTTATTTCTTACTTGGTTATTTAACGACGCTGTAAGATCTACTAATAGGTTATTTACCGTCGATGGAATTGGTGATAGCGAGGTGGTATTTTGACGAAATGAGAGAGAGAATTCACCATAGATTATATCTGACATGTGCCTTAGGGTTAGGAAAAATCTATGAAAAAACCTAACCAGGTAAACAACCCAAGCGGGAATCGAACCCACACCCGATCGCAACTCTGTATCAGTAGCAAACGCGCTACTGCCTGAGCTATGCCGGTGGCTCCAAACCAATTTCCCTTTTATTAAAATGTATTATCTTTTAAAATGTTATTTCACAATAACCAGTCCAGTATATGTCAGAACATATTGGTTGTCTATAAATTATATTTTTCGCAGTTGTTGCAAAGTAATGATAATTTTCGAAGTATTAAAATTTGGATGTAGAAAATACGTGTTGCTACTGTTACAGGCCTGCCAAGTTCCGATTACCGACGGCAGAAGTCCGAATTACTGAGCTCGTTGCATGTTTCCTGTTTGTAGCGATAGCAGCAACCTCATCTCCGATCGGTAATAAGAAGTTGGTGGGCCTATACCACCGCCACCACCGCCACCACCGCCACCACCGCCACCACCACCACCACCAACACCACCACCACCACCACCACCACCACCACCACCACCCACCGCTGTGGAGTAACGGTTAGCATGCTTCATGGACAAACGAGTGGGCCCAGGTTCAAATCCTGGTTGGGACAAGCTACCTGGTTGAGGTTTTTCCGGGGTTTTCACGCAACCCATTAACAGCTGGATAATTTTCGGCGCTGGACTCTGGACTCATTTCGTCTACATTGTCACCATCTCATTCAGGCGCTAGATAACCACAGCAGTTGACAAAACATCGTAAAATAACCAATTAAAATTACTGATGCTGCTGCTCCTACTACTACTACTTACTGGCTTTTAAGGAACCCGCCGCCCTCACATAAGCCCGCCATCAGTCCCTATCCTGAGCAAGATTAACCCAGTCTCTATCATTATACCCCACCTCTCTCAAACACATTTTAATATTATCCTCCCATCTACGTCTCGGCCTTCCCAAAGGTATTTTTCTCTCCGGCCTCCCAACTAACACTCTAAAAGGCCTACGCATTTCTAGATTCACTCATACGTGCTACATGCCCTGCCTATCTCAAACGTCTGGATTTAATGTTCCTAATTATATTAGGTGAAGACTACAATGCGTGCAGTTCTGCGTTGTGTAACTTTCAACCTCTTAGTTTCAAATATTTTCCTAAGCACCTTATTATCAAACACCCCTAACTTCTGTTCACAACCATACAGAACAACCGGTAATATAACTGCTTTTTTGTAAATTCTAACTTTCAATTTTCTTGAGAGCGGACTGGATGACTAAAGCTCGGAATAAGCAGTCGCGGACAGCCGATAAAGGGTGTTCCTCAAGTTTGGGGGTTGGGCGAAAGGCTAAGAACCCATCACCCACCTCAAAAAACAGTTTGTTACGAAACCCCAAAATAAGTCTCGGAAGAACAATATACGAAATGAAACTATAAACATTGGAAATTTATTCTTCGAAGAGATGGAAAAATTCAAATATCTTGGAGCAACAGTTGTTGTTTAGTTAAATGTTCGAAGACAGATTTGAACCTCGTAACACCAATAAGGCATCACTCATGAGGTAACTAGGTTAGGAGATAATGGGTAGGATGGCCAGTTTCTTTCCCCCCTCCACTGAGTAATAATAATAATAATAATAATAATAATAATAATAATAATAATAATAATAATAATAATAATAATAATAATAATAACAATAATAATAATCATCATCATCATCATTGAACGAAAACATAATTAATGAGAAAGTTACATGGGCACCCCTAAATTCCGAAGATTATTTATCGTATCAATACGGGACAACGAAAGTCATGAGCTAATTGCGAATGACTCGCGATGCATAATTCATTAAAGTTGGTAGGCCTGTAATTTAACCACAAACTGATGACAACAAACCTAAAGCAGGGACCTGCTTCCGATACGGCTCGTCCCTTGGCTACACAGTACCTTTTTTCTTGTTGAACTCGTTTATAAGCATAAGAGCAACTACAGTTTTAACGCACACAGTTTTTGTTGGATAGTGAGTCATGGCGAAAAGGAATGGGAGAACTTCAAAGTTTAAAAGGTTTTAATATCCTCGAGCACAAGGAAAGAAATTATTACAGATTTAGTGCAAATAAAAGATTATTCTCGGGCTCCGACGTCTTCCAAAGCGTTTCATCTCTTCAGTTCGTGCTGTTTAATATGTCTGAGTGCATTGCTTTGCCGTTGGAAAAGGAATTTCGCCGTAAAACAGCGTACTTTACTCCTTAACATATCCCTGTACTTTCTAGAGTAATGCAACAAAACAAAAAGAGAACAAAAAACAAAGGAGAATGCCCTTTATGTCCTGTAAGATTCTGAAATAGAACGCAATTACGTACACGTCGTACTCCAGCAGACGTCTCTTTTCAGTGTACAAATAAGGAGTTCCTACTATTAAAAATGGTGATGCTCATGTCTGTAGACCTAGAAACGTAATTGTATGCGAGTCATATTATATTTACCTATATAATGTTACCAAATTTTAGATAAACACATTTAAAAACGAGTTTCACGAAATTGGCAATATTACTAATGCTAAATTTTACATATTTCACACCACTTCTGATCTTTTATCGTATTACGAATTATATTATTTATAGATCTTTTTTTAACTGTTTATTATCCCATAGATATAAAAGGCTATTCAAAAGTCACGAAAGAAAGACTCTGCGCATGAGTAGAACAGCACTCCATCCACGCTACTGCATTTCCAGAAAACATCAGTTGATCTCTCTAAGTAGGCAACACGTATGCCACATCTTGTGCTTCTAAGGCCCAATTTTATAAAACTCCCTGACTAAAGATCAACTTTGATCGAAGATCGAAAGGTGAACCGAGTTCAGACACTTCTTCTATTGTATAAAACTTTTCTGCGATCAAATTACCTTGGTTCAAATGCAATCTAAGTTCACGTGAAAAGGATTTGGCAACATCGCATAAACAAGTGAAATATATGATGCGCGGACCATGTTGTACAAGTTTGTTCAGTGTTGCCAATCTAGCGACTTTAACTCTCTTTCAACGACAATTTCTTTTAACTGTTATTTGGCTTAAATAGGAATTTAGCGACCTTTTCAGCACCCCATAGTGACAAAATTTAATCTTTCTTTGTTGATAATGAGAAATCCAGCGACTTTAAAACTACTTTTTGGCGACTTTCCGTAGGCCTACACTCTGTTGGAGACACTGGTTTGTTTTGTGCAATGTAAATAATGGCGGACAATAAGAAGAAGGTTGACCGTTCTCTAAATTGTTATCATGTTATGGTGTTTGATAGTGATAAACATAATAAAGCTTTGTAAAACGACAATTTTCGTTTAGTAATACAGTTAATTGAAAATTTATTAATGTACCTATCATATCCATTAATAATTAATGGTTGTTATAAACATAATATAATTACAGGTTATATTATTTGATACAGCTGAACACGATAGAGCCTTATAAAATATAAGATTGTTTGTGTATTAAGGCAAGAAATTGAATATATATAAACGTACCTACCATATCTATTACAATCTGTCACTCGTATATTTCACACAGAAAATAAATAACTGAACTTGGATCACCTAACTTAATCGGAGAAATTTCTTCAGTTCAAGTTGATTTTAGTTTAAGACAAATTAATCTCAGATTAGACTTTATACAACACAAAATTCCAAGTTCAGCTAGAACGAGGATCAATTTAACCCCTGATCTAAGATTAAATGGTTTATACAATCGGCCCTAAGGCTGGTATTCATAGCCGACAGTTTCGATTAAAGTGTCATTGGAAGACGCAAAGTATCACTTTTCCGTTGCACAGTCGATACTGTGGTGCAAAGGAACACTTTGGATGAAAGTGTACTTCCGACCACACTTTGAGTCGAAAGTGTCACTTTGTAGAAAAATGGCGGACATCTTGGAAGTTGTCGAATTATTTATTAGAAAGTGCGGAAGAAGTGCCACAATTAGTGGACAATGTACGAAAGCGCTACGTTAGGGATAAGCCTAAAGACAATCCCGTGGAATTTTATAATGATGTAGAATTAAAAAAAAACGGTTCCGATTTGATAAAGAAACTGTTATTGAGATTGCTCATCTTTTCGATGACCGGTTGACAAAAACGAATAATAGAGGTTTGCCAGTGCCTCCAATAATACAGTTATTGACTGCATTAAAATTCTACGCTACAGATATGTACCAGTATCTGATCACCTCCAAATCTCAAGGTAACGTTTATAAAATATAAATTCCTAAATTACTTTTTCTCGGTACAAAGATAATGAAATCGCATAATTATATTGAAATTTTCTTACCCTGTAAACATAACACTCCCTTAAAACATCACAACGACAGAATAGAAAGATTTTGATACTGGCGATACATAGGCCTATATTTTTATAATCCCTTCTCACCGAAGAGAAGTAAGAAAACAGGAGATGTGGGATTCGGATCACGTTTTATTGTGCATGCAGCATGGTCAGATCACACCTTCGTGTCATGACCAGGTCACGACGCATGTCCCCACCCTAACACCCATGGAACACCGAGATTTGTGACAATGGTTAATACTTCACAAACGTGTTCAGCATCCGATCACCAGTAGCGATATAAAGAGCTTCGTTACAACTTCGAGAAATACCTGGAGACACCCACTGTTGTCCACTCAATTGATTAATAATATTATAGCGACAATGATTCAACCAAATCTGTGCCAAATCATGCATAGACTGAATTTATTTTACTATTTATAATTGTCCAAATTTAATAATAATAATAATAATAATAATAATAATAATAATAATAATAATAATAATAATAATAATAATAATAAGTAATTGATTAACTAGCGGACTTACTCGTGTTAATTATGTAAGTCTGTGCGGCTTACAGCTGTTTCGGTGCTTCATCACACCATCCTCAGAGCCTACTAGATCTCGGCGTCATCTCGTACGTCTGCCTGTTGTGTGGGTGCGTTTGATTGTTGAAAAGTGAAGTCAAATAGTGTGTGTACTGAAATTGATCTGTGTAACAGATCCGAAACATCTGTGTAACAGATCCGCACAGACTTACATAATTAACACAAGTAAGTCCGCTAGTTAATCAATACTTATATTCAAGTGTTAAAAGTAGTGTACGCAAGATTAAAAATGGAATAATAATAATATAAAAAATGAGTGGGTGAAGAAAGGATGATGCTGAAACTGATCAGGGAGAGGAAAAGGAATTGGTTGGGTGACCGGCTGAGAAGAAACTGCCTACTGAAAGATACACTGGAAGGAATGGTGAACGGGAGATATTGTTCGGGATAGAAGAAGATATAAGATGACAGACGACATTAAGATATATGGATCATATGAGGAAACAAAGAGGAAGGCTGAAAATAGGAAAGACTGGAGAAAGCTGGGTTTGCAGTGAAATATCTGGTCTTGGCAGAACACTCAATGAATGAACGTAAAAATCCAAATATGCAAACGAGAAATTTCTTCTCCCCTCTATATTTTTATCAGTTGGAATACTGATTGTACTACAATCTTAACAATTATAAATTAGTCAACAGTTAATACAGGATTAAAGGAACATAATCACAAACTGATGTGGATTGGAAAGAGAGGAAGCTGTTCAGTAACCTTTATGTGAAACGAGTCAAAGTCAGGATAAGAGAATAAATGTCAGAATGAAGCGAAATAGGAAGAGGAGTACGACAAGGATGCCCTTTATCATCTACCCTGTTCAACATCTACTTGGAGGATTTAGTGAAGAACTGTTTTCAGAACATTTGAGGGGTGTGGGTAGAAGGAAGAAGAATAAAGTGCGTAACATTTTCTGATGATATGACGATGATAGGAGAAGAGGAGATGATACCAAGGGTTATGTTACTGGAGCTAAATGACAGCTGTGAGCAGTATGGGATGAAGATAAATGCAAACAAGACGAAGACCATGGTCGTGGGAAGAAAACTAAAGAAAGTAAACTTGTGAATTTTAAATGAGACAGTAGAGCAAGTGGACAGCTTCAAATACTTGGGGTGTACTATAAGCAGTAACAAGACCTGCTGCTAGAAAGTCAAGAGGAGCATAGGAATGACAAAGGAAGCTTTTAATGGAAAAAGAAGCATCTTCTGCAGACCTCTGGGAAAAGAACTAAGGAAGAGACTAGTGAAGTGCTTTATCTGGAGTATGGCATTGTATGGGGCAGAAACATGGACATTTAAAATATAGTTTAATTAACGACGTGTTAGTGTTGCTCATAAGGTTCTTAGGAAAATATTTGTGGCTAAGAGGGATGAAGTTACAGGAGAATGGAGAAAGTTACACAGCACAGAACTGTACGCATTGTATTCTTCACCTGACATAATTAGGAACATTAAATCCAGACGCTTGAGACGAGCAGGGCATGTAGCACGTATGGGCGAACCCACAAATGCATATAAGGTACATGTGCCAAATACGGCCCACTTAACTTATCAAGATCTGTTGTACGTTTACTGATGGAGATAAAATTCTAAAAATTGTACTAAAACATACTTCAAGGTGAGCAGTAAAGAAAACGTGGTCTTAGATTTAGAGTTATGGAAAAATTTTTATATAATAGTGCAATATTAAAAATGTGAGTAAAGGGCCTTATTTAGCACACTCGTTCCAAATAAGGCCCACTATCAGTCCCAAATAAGGCCCATGTGTAAATAGTCATTACGAAAGCAAATAAAATAAATTAAATTACAATAATTGTATTTAAACCAAATGAACTACAATAATAATATCCAAAGTTAAGTAGAGAAAAACACATTCTGAACAAAGCAAATGTCCTTAGTCTAGAGATCATACTCTGAGTAAAAAAAAACTCTTCTTAGTCTAAGATCACATTCTGGGCAACGAAGCCTGAGTATTTTCACCATAGTTTCACTGTTGTCTGAAGATTACACTCTTGGAGAGAGAACTGGTATGTTGTCCTTAGTCTAAGATGACATTCCGGGAAAATCACACTGTGGACAAAGAAAACTGAATATTTTTTCTTAGCTAAGTCCAATGCATTCTTCATGGTCATAATTTGAACACTTTACACACAATCTCATGTCAGCAATACGATCTTTTCTGCATAAATAGCAGAACCAACTTCCTTTTCTCACTTTTTTAGCGTGAATGCCACTCGGCCCAGCTTCAAGAAGATCTTTCACGGATGGCACAAGACATATTTTCCTCTTCTGAGTTGTCTTCACGCTCAAACCTTTAGCAGTAGTGGCACCATTCTTATCGCTTTCGTGGTCCTCTGTAGGCCTATGCTCTTTAGCAGTTTTAACTGATTTAGTCTTCTTTGCCTTGAAACAATTCCTAATTACCTCAACTGCTTGGTAATTAAGGGCTTTTCATCGCTGGTTTGTATGGCTTTTCTTCATTTCACGGTACGAAGAATGTCTTGAAATGAAGTTTCTAATTGTTCTTCATTATCACTAGAGATATGGGAAAAGTTACTGGATTCGTCATGAAGAGAGAAGATGTCACTTGTGAAGCTTGAGTCCCCTGAAACTCTTCGTTTCGAAACTCTTTTCTGGGTTAATGCTTCAACTTGATTTGGCTGATGTATGAGCAATTGGGATCCAGGTTGTGATTGTAATCGGGTTTCTTCAGGCTTTTCTCTCCTGGTGAGTTTGGAAGAAGCGAAGGCACTCAGGGTTAGCACCAGGGTCGAACGGATAAATTCCAGTAGCGCTAAATCCACTTGATATGTTAGAAGGAGTAGCAGCTCTTGGCCAAACCTTGCTAAATATTTCCCAAATATCTGTTTTTTCACTGTACGACTTTCAGCACCTTCCTGCTTTGACCAGTAAAGCAAGACTTCATCATCCCAGAATGCTTCGTAAGGTCCAAGCACGGACTTATCGAATGGCTGCAACTCATGTGTGGTATTGTTAGGTAAGCAGAACAACGTAACGACTCATGAGTCTTCAAACCTTCTATGTCTCAAGTCATTTCGATTCAAAATAACGCAAGTTTAAGCTCTCTAAATAACTGAAACTTTTGTGTTTAGGTATTACATATCGAAAGAATTAAAATATTATATTTAACAAATAAACACAATTATTATGCTAAAATAATTTAAATTACGAATTTAGAATAATTATCGTAACTTTGATAATTGTTTTCACAATTTTCTTATAAATAAATTACTGTATGTACAGAACGTTTTTATGAGGCTCAAAATAAGAAAAAACCTTGAAGATAATTCATGTTCCAAATAAGGTTCATGGGCCTTGTTTAGCTCATCTATAGAGGGCCTTATTTGGAGCTCCCTGTAAATCCACACTTTCATTCATAGCTTTACTAAGGGATAAATAAATACACGTTAAATGGAAAATATCAATACACTATCTTATTCTAGTAATCATATGCTTTGAAATGACATATACCATATTCTTTTATGTTAAGTTACCAAAAAATGCATAAGGTTTATTAAAATACCTCGAAATAATAGCGACAACAGCTTCAGACGTCGTTCACTGTTCAACTGAAGCAAACATGGCGAAATCGTTCACTTAAACTGTTATAGTTTCTGGTCTAGCCATTAGAAGCCAGGAACTGTCAGAAACATTAAGAAACTAGTGTAAATTGTAATGTTATCTTAATTAAATGACAGATGGGCCTTATTTAGAACCGGGCTTTATTTGGCTCATGTACCTTAGTGTGTTAGTTGTGAGACCGGAGGGAAAAAGACCTTTGGGGAGGCCGAGACGTAGATGGGAGGATAATATTAAAATGGATTTGAGGAAGGGGGGACATGATGATAGAGACTGGATTAATCTTGCACAGGATAGGGACCGACGGCGGGCTTATATGAGGGCGGCAATGAACCTCCGGGTTCCTTAAAAGCCATTTCTAAGTTGGTAAGTAAGTAAGTTGGTGTTGCTCGAAGGGACACACAAGACTTATAAATAGTGGGCATAGCTGATTGTCCTGTGCAGGAGGAATAACCATATCCTACTACAGTGTTCCGAAATTGTGGAGTCAGGGTTACGCTATTAACTTGTACAAGTATGTACTTGCCTCTTGGATGTCTGTTGGGGAACACGATGAGTCAAATTAATAGGCCTAAATGTTTGACGCCATTTTAGGTCGTCTAGAAGTAGGAGTTTTAATCTACCAATCTATCATTTTAATATCACGCTCCCAACTAGGTCTGTGCTTTCCTACAGGCTCCTCACTTGGGCCCTGGAACCGAACTCCCATGCTCAACGCCACCTGTGCTGTTTGGGGAGATCAGATCAGCGGGCCGAGTGGTCTGCCCACTCTGTACACGAACTGAACGCAATGTCATCATCACTCGAGAAGAAATTGCTACGAGAGATTAACAGAAAGAAAAAAAAAAAAAAAGTAATGCACATCGAGCCATTTTAGGCGATCCATGCGAAAAGCGGCGTAGGTATTGTGCAAGGACAAAGTGTCAAAGGTTGCGCTGTCTCGCCGAGTGACTGCCCTCGTCACTATTGTGCTCACAAAAGGTGAATTGTAATGTAAAATCTATGTTAAGCAGGTCACAGCCGGCCTTTCAAGTGATCTTCAATTGTTACGTAGCAATGCAGGTAATTACAGGCAAGGCCAGCAGGGCGCGCTGGTCCATCCGTCTCGTATCCCGATCATGGAGATAAAAGAGATGCTGGCTTGTGTGCGTGGAGGGTTCAGGGCGTATGGTAAAGAAAAAGCGTCGTGGGGGAGGGAAATTTTAATACTGGGTGTGGTGTTCCGTATGAAACAAATGTTTCGTGCATTGAAACAGCGACACAGAAATAACGTTTCTTGATAAATGACAAAAAAAAAAAAAAAAAAAAAAAAAAATGGAGTCATAAACTTTACTTGGGGGGCAAAGGCTAATTGGGATTTCCTGGTCTCTGATCGGGACAAAAACCCTGATATAATTTATATTTAACCCTTGCGGTGAATTTCGGTGAAGTCCGGAGGGCCTAATTAGTCAAATCCATTCCACTCACCTCCACGCTTGGGGCCCCTGGGATCTTTTAAGATGCGAAAGAGAGTGGTGTGCGGAAAGCAATGGGAAGCTACCGCATTTATCTTTCCCAAGAAAAACTGCAAACATGGTATGATGAATAATTTTGAGGGAAAAATTGTTCCTGGGCCGGGAATCGAACCCGGGACCTTTGGTTAAACGTACCAACGCTCTACCAACTGAGCTACCCGGGAACTCTACGCGACACCGATACCCGGCCCCGGAACAATTTTTCCCTCAAAATTATTCAAATCAACTTTACAGGGAGTTATATCTGATTTGCATAATACACGTCACTGTTCGTTAACAGAAAACCACAATTTAATTCACACAGAGTTAGTGTGCACTCAATGTTGGTTGCTTGACGGCTGTCAGCCCACTTTGAGGTTTGTGGATATAGAGGGAAAAGTTGGATAGGTGTCGGGTAGAGTTCCTGGGTAGCTCAGTTGGTAGAGCGTTGGTACGTTTAACCAAAGGTCCCGGGTTCGATACCCGGACCCGGAACAATTTTTCCCTCAAAATTATTCAAATCAACTTTACAGAGAGTTATACCTGAAAGCTTGATTTGCATGGTATGATGAATGTTTCCACGGTAAAAGATTCCGGGTATAAACTATCCCACCATTCTCTACTTGGAAGATTTAGTAAAGAACTGTTTTGAGAACATGGGAGTGATAGGAGGAGGAAAAAGAATAAAGTACATAATATTTGCAGATGATATGGCGTTGTTAGAAGAAGAGAAGACGATACTGATGGATATGTTACTGGAGCTAAATGACAGTGTGAGCAGTGTGGCATGAAAATAAATGCAAACAAGACGGAGAGCATGGTCATAGGAAGAAAAATACAGAAGATAAACTTGTGAATTCTAAATGAGGCAGTAGAGCAAGTGGATAGCTTCAAATACTTGGGTGCACTATAAGCAGTAACATGAACTGCTGCCAGGAAGTCAAAAGGAGGATAGCAATGGCAAAGGAAGTTTTAAAAGGAGCATCTTCTGCGGACCGCTGGAAAAAGAAGTAAGGAAGAGACCAGTGAAGTGCTTTGTATGGAGTGTGGCATTGCATGAGGCAGAAACATGGACATTACGACGAAGTGAAGAAAAGCTAATAGAAACATTTGAAATGTGGATATGGTGAAGAATGGAAGGTGTGAAGTGGACGGACAGAATAAGAAATGAAGCTGTGTTGGAAAGAGTGGGTGAAGAAAGAATGATGCTGAAACTGATCAGGAAGAGGTAAAGGAATTGGTTGGCTTATTGGCTGAGAAGAAACTGCCTACTGAAGGATGCACTGGAAGGAATGGTGAACGGGAGAAGAGTTCGGGGCAGAAGAAGATATCAGATGATAGACGACATTAAGATATATAGATCATATGAGGAGACAAAGAGGAAGGCAGAAAATAGGAAAGATTGGAGAAAGCTGGGTTTGCAGAACAATAGGAAAATCGCTGAATTGGCAATACTGCGCGCAACAATAATCATGACAGAAATGGTCAGGTTTTAAAAATCCACGCCTAAAAATGTAACAACTAAAGTCCATCCACTCTTGCAGTCATCCTAACATAAGCAAACCCCATTTGTATCCTTTCGCCATTCTCGCCGCAATTGCTGTCACATTGACAGGAAGCACGTGTGAAGTGCATAATTATGGCACGTGATATAAGTACGGTACGCAGTATATTAGCGTAATAAACTAAGTAAAATACAAATACATACTCTACATAGAATTAGTTACCATTAATAGTATTAATAATTATTATTTAGTAAGTTTTAGCAGAGCAATTAGTAGTTTAAGCATTAATTATACAGTTACTTACAAACAACAAATGGCTTTTAAGGAACCCGAAGGTTCATTGCCGCCCTCACATAAGCCCGCCAGCGGTCCCTATCCTGTGCAAGATTAATCCAGTCTCTATCATCATACCCACCTCCCTCAAATCCATTTTAATATTATCCTCCCATCTACGTCTCGGCCTCCCTAAAGGTCTTTTCCCTCCGGTCTCCCAACTAACACTCTATATGCATTTCTGGATTCGCCCATACGTGCTACATGCCCTGCCCATCTCAAACGTCTGGATTTCAAGTTCCTAATTATGTCAGGTGAAGAATACAATGCGTGCAGTTCTGTGTTGTGTAACTTTCTCCATTCTCCTGTAACTTCATCCCCTTAGCCCCAAATATTTTCCTAAGCACCTTATTCTCAAACACCCTTAACCTATGTTCCTCTCTCAGAGTGAGAGTCCAAGTTTCACAGCCATATAGAACAACCGGTAATATAAATGTTTTATAAATTCTAACTTTCAGATTTTTGGACAGCAGACTGGATGATAAGAGCTTCTCAACCGAATAATAACAGGCATTTTCCATATTTATTCTGCGTTTAATTTCCTCCCGAGTGTCATTTACATTTGTTACTGTTGCTCCAAGATATTTGAATTTTTCCACCTCTTCGAAGGATAAATCTCCAATATTTATATTTCCATTTCGTACAATATTCCCGTCACGAGACATAATCATATACTTTGTCTTTTCGGGATTTACTTCCAAACCGATCGCTTTACTTGCTTCAAGTAAAATTTCCGTGTTTTCCCTAACCGTTTGTGTATTTTCTCCTAACATATTCACGTCATCTGCATAGACAAGAAGCTGATGTAGCCCGTTCAATTCCAAACCCTGCCTGTTATCCTGAACTTTCCTAATGGCATATTCTAAAGCGAAGTTAAAAAGTAAAGGTGATAGTGCATCTCCCTGCTTTAGCCCGCAGTGAATTGGAAAAGGATCAGATAGAAACTGACCTATACGGACTCTGCTGTATGTTTCACTGAGACACATTTTAATTAATCGAACTAGTTTCTTGGGAATACCAAATTCAATAAGAATATCATATAATACTTCCCTCTTAACCGAGTCATATGCCTTTTTGAAATCTATGAATAACTGATGTACTGTACCCTTATACTCCCATTTTTTCTCCATTATCTGCCGAATACAAAAAATCTGATCAATAGTCGATCTATTACGCCGAAAACCGCACTGATGATCCCCAATAATTTCATCTACGTACGGAGTTAATCTCCTCAAAAGAATATTGGACAAAATTTTGTACGACGTCAACAAAAGTGATATTCCTCGAAAGTTACCACAGTTCGTTTTGTCCCCCTTTTTAAAAATAGGTACAATTATGGACTCCTTCCATTGTTCTGGTACAATTTCCTTTTCCCAAATAGCAAGTACAAGTTTATAAATTTCGCTATATAATGCACTTCCACCCTCTTGTATTAATTCTGCTGGAATTTGATCGATACCTGGAGACTTGTACTTTTTCAGATTTTCTATCGCAATTTCGACTTCTGAAATCGTGGGTTCGGGTATAAATGGCTCAGCAGTTTGTATTTCAATATCGTCCCGATCATTTCTATTTGGCCTATGTACATTTAGTAGTTGCGCAAAATAGTTTTTCCATCTGTTTAGGATTGATGAAGAGTCTGCAAGCAAGTCACCATTCTCATCCTTGATCACGTTTACCCTTGACTGATATCCGTTCTTAAATTCCTTTATACCCTTAAGTAGGCTATATTATATACACGGTGAGAGGGCATACCATTGAAGAAAGTGCTATGATCGCATTGTGACACTATTATTGAAAAACAGTCATTTTTTACGTTGGCAGACCGTTGATTAAATTTGAAATGATTGTTGCCAATGTCATTCGTAGCATTTTCATTGTGCGTTTAAGTTCATGTAGGCCCAATTGTATAAAACTCCCTGACTAAAGATCAACTTTGATCGAAGATCGAAAAGTAAACCGAGTTCAGACACTTCTTCTATTGTATAAAACTTTTCTTGGTTCTTGGTTCAAATGCAATCTAAGTTCACGTGAAAAGGATTTGGCAACATCGCATAAACAGGTAAAATACGTGATGCGCGGACCATGTTATACAGGTTTGTTCAGTGTTGCCAATCTAGCGATTTTAACTCTTTTTCAACAACAATTTCTTTTAACTTTTATATTGCTTAAATAGGGATTTAGTGACCTTTTTAGCACCCCATAGTGACAAAATTTAATCTTTCTTTGTTGATAATGAGAAATCTAGCGACTTTACAACTACTTTTTCACGACTTTCCGTATTACACTCTGTTGGAGACACTGTTTTTTTTTTTGCAATATAAATAATGGCGGACAATAAGAAGAAGGTTGACTGTTCTCTAAGTTGTTATCATTTTATGGTGTTTGATACTGCTAAACATAATAAAGCTTTATAAAACGACAATTTTCGTTTAGTAATACAGTTAATTGAACATTTATGAATGTACCTATCATATCCATGAATAATTAATGGTTGTTATAAACATAATATAATTATAGGTTATGTTATTTGATATTGCTGAACACGATAGAGCCTTATAAAATATAAGAATGTTTGTGTATTAAGGCAAGAAATTGAAAGAAATATATATATAAATGTACCTAACATATCTATTAATATTAATAATAATGGATATTTTATTTGCACAATCTATCACTCGTATAGTTCAAACAGAAAAGAAATAACTGAACTTGGATCATCTAACTTAATCGGAGAAATTTCTTCAGTCAAAGTTGACTTTAGTTTGAGACAAATTAATCTCAGATTAGACTTTATACAACACAAAATTCCAAGTTCAGCTGAAACAAGGATCAATTTAACCTCTGATCTAAGATTAAATGGTTTATACAATCGGGCCGTACTCTTTTAAAGAGTTATGGATAAAATTTACTGGGAGTTACAACCTTACCAGTTTTTATTTTTCTTTCCGAGCACTATTAATGCTTCTACACGACACACCGGTAAACTCAGACATTAAATTCACTACCGGTATCTCTTTTATCGGAAGTTCTGGATATTTTTCACTGAACTCGAGAAATACATTTAAAATAACCGTTTTTCGGCCACTAGTCAAAGGTTATGCTGACTTATGTTTTACAAATTTAGTTGGCGATACAGCAACAGAAGACTCAGCACCTTCAGCCATTTCGTTGCATCAGAAGCGACTGAAATGCTGCCGCCCTCAAATCCGTCATGCATAATTATGTAATAAACTATTTTAAATTGTAATTATTGATCTCAGAGTGATTAGGCACATTTTATAATCATTTCTATGTTTTGGATATCATTATTTCAATTACGGAAAAATAACAAGTATATTCAGGGGACATATTTTTAATTCAATGAAGGGATCTACTTTTTTCGCGCGCTTATTGCTTATACATTGTGCTTCGGTGTCATAACCAATGAAAAGCGAGCTGGTCACGTGGGTTTATTTTGGCGCGGATCATTTTAAGAGTGGATACGGTACAGGATTAAAGATTTATTGTAGGTACATCACAAATCTCACCACAGTATTGCATTCGGCATTTGTGGAACTGTTTTGTTAATGGTTTTCTTGACTCCTGGCTGGCCAAGTATGTCAAATACAAGTTTTATCAAGACGAAGGAGAGGAGGAAAGTATGTAATTGTAGTGATTGGAGGAATGCAACGGTCATAAAACAGAGGTGGAGATGGGCTGCTCATGTAAGAAGATAGCGACTACAAACATTGCGTCACTTCGCGGGATCGTCCGTAGCGAATGTAATTCAACTGATTGGAAATCGTGTTTGTACTTCGCCGTTGCTCAACCCAATCCTAGGTGAGGCTATATCGGCAGGCTGTCTGCCTTCCTGCGTGGTTGGGTAACAGGAAGTCTGAATAAATGGCTCACTAGGGTAAAGCTAGGAGAAAATACGCACTTTTTCATATATTAGTCCTGCATCCAAAAACAGGAAATATAACATATTATAAGTAAATAAGATTAAATTCTACAACTGAGGCGTCCAGTTCCAATACCCGTCAAATCCAATTTTGCACTCTTTTTTTGCGAAATGAAAATACATAAATAAATAAATAAATAAATAAATAAATAAATAAATATGTAGAATATAAACAAGTAAAATAATATATATACACACAGTCTTACTAATAAACCGTGTATAGTTTTTTTATATGAGACTTATGCAAAGTTGAGACAGAAAACGTTATTAATAAACCATGCATAAGCAATGGATGTATAAACAGGCTGTAACTATACAATGGGAATTGCTTTGCAGTAGTTACATACACGAAACCCCTTGTTTAAGTGTTGTATATAGAGAAAAAATGGCCGCCCCTCTAACAGCTGTTCGTATCGACTGTCATTTTATGATGATGGTTGCCTTGTAACCACAGAAGAACAAACCAAAGAGCACAGAATAATTAGAATAATATTGCTGTACCTTGTACTCTTTGACCAAAATATAGTGTGGTAATCGATTAGAGCCAGTTGTACTATCGATACTTAATACGCCACACTAGAGCGCTCTACCGGACGCAATAGAGAACCTCAGATATTCTATTACCTTTCGTAACGAAGTAATGACGAAACTATGACGTAGCTGTGTAACAGTTATACTGTTATACACGACATATGTAGTGATTATTAGTAAGGAATTTACACACGACGTATAAACGAGCTACTCATTGTATAAGACAGTTAAACGTCTGTATATAGAGTTTTTATTAGTAAGACCTATAGAACATAAATAAGTAAACTAATAAGTAACTGTATAAGTGAATAAAGAAGTAAAAAGTAAATAAACAAAAATAAATATGTACAATATAAATAAATAAAATAATAAGTATATAAATAAGTAAAGAAATAAATAAAAGTATATAATATATAATTAGATAAAATAAGTGACATGTATACATATATATGTATAGAATATAAATAAGTAAAATAATATGTAACTAAATAAGTAAATAAATAACTAAATACATAAATAAATAAAATTATATGCCATATAAATAAGCAAAATAAATAAATAAATAATTAATAAATATATAAATAAATAATACCTTTGCGGCAAAATGGTCTATAATAAGGCAAGGATGGATAGACAACATCTTGCAAAATGCCCTGCTTTGAAATCCTCCAAAGAAGTCACCGCTACTGGGAAGCCAGAGCCCGAATGTTTTTAATTACTTAATCCGTAGTTTTGTTCACCACTTTCTTGTTTTTCCCTCAGTCAATGATAGTAAATATCATGTAGTAGCCATTAGATAGATAAATAAATAAATAAATAAATAAATAAATAAATAAATAAATAAATAAATAAATAAATAAATAAATAAATAAATAATACCTTTGCGGAAAAATGGTCTATAATAAGGCAAGGATGGATAGACAACATCTTGCAGAATGCCCTGCTCTGAAATCCTCCAAGGAAGTCGACCGCTACTGGGAAGCCAGAGCCATGTACTAGCCATTAGATAAATAAATAAATAAATAAATAAATAAATAAAGTAAATAAGTAAATAAATAAACAAACAAACAAATAAACAAACAAGTAAATAACTAAATAAACAAACAAACAAATAAATAAATAAACAAACAAATAAATAAATAAACAAACAAATAAACAAACAAATAAATAACTAAATAAATAAATAAAGTCAATAAGTAAATAAATAAACAAACAAATAAACAAACAAATAAATAACTAAATAAACAAATAAATAAATAAACAAACAAATAAATAACTAAATAAACAAACAAACAAATAAATAAATAAATAACTAAATAAACAAACAAACAAATAAATAACTAAATAAACAAACAAATAAATAAATAAACAAACAAACAAACAATCAAATAAATAACTAAATAAGCAAACAAACAAATAAATAACTAAATAAACAAACAAATAAATAAATAAACAAACAAATAAATAAACAAACAAATAAATAAATAAACAAATAAATAACTAAATAAACAAACAAACAAATAAATAACTAAATAAACAAACAAACAAATAAAGAAATAAATAAACAACCAAATAAATAAATAAATAAACAAACAAACAAATAAACAAATAAATAACTAAACAAACAAACAAATAAATAAATAAACAAATAAACAAACAAATAAATAACTAAGTAAACAAACAAACAAATAAATAACTAAATAAACAAACAAATAAATAAATAAATAATTAAACAAACAAACAAATAACTAAGTAAACAAACAAACAAATAAATAACTAAATAAACAAACAAATAAATAAATAAATAATTAAACAAACAAACAAATAAATAACTAAATAAATAAATAACTAAATAAATAAATAATTAAATACATATAAATAATCTGAGGCTCTTTGTTGAAGACAGCTGCCTGCAATTTTCCATGGTTCCGTTTCGGAAGGTCACTTGTCAGTTGCAAGATCCTAAGTAGGCCTAAGCGCGCACGTGCGGGATTGATCCCAGTTGACTGGACATGAGGGATATGGGCTGAGAAAACTTGTCCTTATTCGAATAAAATCAAGTGGAAACTCGCCCGTCCCCCTAACACCAGTTTGAGATGATGCTAACTTGTTTGTTCGTTGCCAGGGGAATTACGCGTGAGGAATCGAAACCTGCGGCAAGGATCCTTATTATCAGACGTCACTTCCGATTTCTCTGAGGAAGGTCGATCACCGAACCATGTGAAAGGGATAGAGCACAACTCGATCTGAAGCCTTTGGGCATGGATTTGAGACACTGATGGTGGGTTGCAAGAAAGCATATATTCTTTCGTTAGCCGCTAACGGACCAGTAAGTTCGAAAGACGCGTTGCAAGAAACATCTTTAGTGTTATTGGTCCGTTAAAGTATTCACTAACTTAGAGATCTGATTTCCCTCCTATAATAATATTTATTCCTCCATCAGACAGCCAACTTACGTACATGTTTTATATTAGCGAGTACTTTATATATTTGATTCATCGTAATGTTGCCTGTATGAGATTCAGGCATGCGATATTTTGTATAATAGGCCTTTATACACGACATTAAAATATCGATGGCTAAAAAGTAATACCGAGTATCTGTACATTTGCAGATAAATAAAAAAAACAGATTTAGAAATTATTTTATCAAAATAAACAAGCTTACGAATCCTTCAAATAAGCCACGGAATGGGACTGATTCTCTGGCACGACCACAGCAAAGGAATTAGGCTTTGAGATTTGGTACTTGGAATGTTACAAGTTTATATAGAACAGGAGGGGTTAACATTAGTAGCAAAAGAACTAGCTAGATACAGAATAGACTTAGTGGGAGTACAGGAGGTTAGGTCATATGGGAATGGCATAACACAAATAGAAGATTATTTGTTGTATTATGGGGAAGGAAACGATAATCACCAATCAGGAACAGGATTCTTTATTCATAAAAGAATAAAATCAGCAGTAAAAAAGATCGAATTTATCAGTGATAGGTTATCGTATTTAGTACATAAGGATAGATGGTGCGATATCGTTGTTATAAATGCTCATGCCCCTACAGAAGAGTAAAGCCGATCATATAAAGGATTAAACACGGGAATTTTACTGGAAGCAAGTGAAGAGATAGGTTTGGAAGTAAATCCCGAAAAGACAAAGTATATGATTATGTCTCTTGACGAGAATATTGTACGAAATGGAAGTATAAAAATTGGAAATTTATCTTTTGAAGAGGTGGAGAAGTTCAAATATCTGGTAGCAACAGTAACAAATATAAATGATACTTGGTAGGAAATTAAACACAGAATAAATAAGAGAAATGCGTGTTATTATTCGGTTGAGAAACTTTTATCATCCAGTCTGCTGTCGAAAAATCTAAAAGTTAGAATTTATAAAACAGTTATATTACCGGTTGTTCTATATGGCTGAGAAACTTGGACTCTCACTTTGACAGAGGAACAGAGACTACGGGTGTTTGAAAATATAAGGTGCTTAGGAAAATATTTAGGGCTAAGAGGGATGAAGTTACAGGAGAATGGAGAAAGTTACACAACATAGAACTGCAAACATTGTATTCTTCACCTGACATAATTAGGAACATTAAATCCAGACGTTCGAGATGGGCAGGGCATGTAGCACGTATGCGCGAATCCAGAAATGCATATAGAGTGTTAGTTGGGAGGCCGGAGGGAAAAAAACCTTTAGAGATGCCGAGACGTAGATGGGAAGATAATATTAAAATGGATTTGAGGGAGGTGGGATATGATGATAGAGAATGGATTAATCTTGCTCAAGATAGGGACCAATGGCGGGCTTATGTGAGGGCGGCAATGAACCTCTGGGTTCCTTAAAAGCCAGTAAGTAAGTAAGAAAGACAAGCTTAAACAATATGTTTCTGCTTTGCAAGATCTTCTATTCGAGAAAAAACATTAGTACACTGTCTAATTTTGTAAACATAAAAATAATGTGGTTAATCTAAATAATATGCTAATAATGTAGTTAAACTAAATGGCCATTTTTGTAGATATGATGTATTTCTTCTTAGCCATCAATATACGGTAATTTCATTACTTATTTATTCGTCAATTCTTCGAATAGCGAAGTTATTATTTATTTCTTTATTACAAACTCTAGTTCACCGTCTGACGACGAGGTTATATGCTCTGTAGTCTGTCTTTTTATTTTGTATAAAGTTAATGCATTCGTGCGCTATTTTTAATAACAAATAGGAATATTTATTTTTCTCACTGAAACTTCTGCTCCTGATTTCTTTCTGGTTCGTATTAGTCTAAATTTATTGCAAATTTTGACAACAATAAAAGTAATTCCTCACATCAGTCAAACAGCCGATGTTTACTTTTTATTCATTCACGTTCTAGTGCGTCACTTGTGAAATCCAAAGATGCTTGGTTAACGATCGAATAACAAGCGACCAGTTAAATTCTTCTTCTGAAACCCGACAATCCACTAACTTTAAAGGTCCACTAACTAATGGAGGAATACATTATTTATAGTTCTGTTTTCTTGCAACCCAGCATGAGAGACAGTAAGGAGTGTTTCGCAGTGTTGCCAACAGTTGTTCGTATAATCCCGCTAGATGGCTTTCGAAAACCCGCGATTTTCTAACAAATATCTCTAGATTTTAATGTATACTTATTATTCAATAATAATAATAATAATAATAATAATAATAATAATGATGATGATAACGGTCAAGATAGAGCATTCACCCGCCGATGTAACTAATATTGCACACTATTATCATTGCCAATGTGGCGCTATAAAGCAATTTTGAACACTTTCATCAAAGACACAACATATTTAAATTCTTATTGCACGATATATGTTACCGTTTAAAACCCAAAATTCGACAAAACCAGTTTCAACTAGAAAAAAAAAAACTAATTTTAAAATATAGATAGATAGAAAGCGAATTTTCGTAAGATCTATAATCAGTGACAGGTCAGGTTTGGTTTGTTTAGGTTTTTTTTTAGGCTTTTACCAAACAAAAACAAACCAAACCAAACCTAACCTGACATTGATTCTAGATCATACGAAAACTCACTTTCTATCTATATTTGCTTAAACTAGTTTTTACTACGATGAAAGAGTAATGGAACGGAGAAAAATTCTCTCCGGCGCCGGGATTTGAACCCGGGTTTTCAGCTCTACGTGCTGATGCTTTATCCACTAAGCCACACCGGATACAACTCCGACGCCGATTAGAATCGTCTCAGATTAAGCTCCAACTCTTGGGTTCCCTCTAGTGGCCGCCCTCTGCACTACGTCATAGATGTCTATGAACGCAGGACCAAAGTCCACACATGTGCTGAGGTGCACTCGATATGAGTGACTAATTGGCCGGGATCCGACGGATTAAGCGCCATCTTAAATCACGAAGTGATTTACGCATATCATATTTATTATTTTAATGTACCGAAGTACTTCGGTACATTAAAATAATAAATAGTTTTTACTAGTTGAAACTGGTTTTGACGGATTTCGGGTTTTAACGGTAACATGTATAATATGGAATTATCACTACATTAACGCATCCATTATTTCACAAAACACACACTGAACGAATTAAATATAATTACGAAAGCCGCTTATAATGCTAATATGAATTTCATTTCGGAAACTTTAAAAATTGAAAACCGCTAGTATGCCCGCTAAGCGGGATAATATAATTTTACCCGCGAGACGGTTATTTATCCAAAAAAGCTAGATTTAGCGGGAAAACCGCTGAATTGGCAACACTGATGTTTCGGTGTGTTAGTTACAAATTTTGAGAAGTGATAGCAGATGTCAAGAAGAAGAAGAAGAAGAAGAAGAAGAAGAAGAAGAAGGAGAAGAAGAAGAAGAAGAAGAAGAAATAGTAGCAGTAGTAGGAGGTCCTCGTCTTCCTTTCTTCCCAGCTAAGGGTCCATCGATGCATTGTTGAAAATCAAACTGGATGTGTGTTTATTATGTTACCGCTATGAATAGTAACCACAACTCTCAGTTACATTTACAATATAATTATATCGCCAACAATACTATTTAATCACTTTCTACCATATAATTCGATATGAAAGGTTCATTCCGCAAAGAGTTGGAGTTTATTTTCCAATTTACTTTATACTTCCTATCGAAGTAAGAAATACTCGTAATAATTATACCACCAACAAAACCAGTGCTTAAAAATAAACCACAGCCTACTTTTCACAAATATTTCAGCTGTGCGAGGAGCAAGGGTCGCATTCCCAGATATACATCACTCAATATCATTAAAAGATCTCTGACTTCTTGTAGTATCCCGTCTCTTTTGGAACCACCAGGTATTAGTCGCGCGGATGGTCTCACCTTAATTCCATGGTCTAGAGGAAAATCTTTAATTTGGGACTCCACTTGCGTTGACACTCTAGCTCCATCTCACTTGCCGAATACCTCCAGACGCGCAGCATCTGCTGCTGAATTAGCCGTGAAGAAGAAAGTCAATAAATATGCTCATCTTTTAGACAATTATATCTTCGTCCCATTTGCTGTGGAGACCTTCGGTCCTTGGAGTCATGACGCTAAAGTTTTGGTATCTGAAATACGCCAAATTTTGATCTCGATTACTGGTGATCGCCGTTGCACTACTTATTTGCGTCAACGCTTAAGTATTGCTATTCAACGCGGAAATGCAATGAGCGTTTTGGGTACTCTTCCAGAGTCCAGCCCTTTGGACGAACTTTTTCTCCTGTAAAATTTATTATCTCTATGTAAATGTTTGTATTTAGATTTTTTATATATGTGTAATTTTATTTCAACAATGAATAAGTTTGAATATATTTCTTTGCATTGAGTCTGATGTGCTTTGTGAGATTGACTTTGATGACGTCATCAATGCTTTCTCTGTGAATAATTCACAAGATGCATGTATTTTGATTCCAGTAATTTGTTTTCTGAATTGTAACATTTCATTTAAAACTAATTTAAACTAAACATGACCTGTATAATAGCTTCTCATAAAACGTTTATGAGAGTTGGGGGGCGGCAAATTTTAGCACTGCCTAGGAGCGGCACTATACCTAAATCCGGCCCTGGTTGTTAGTAACACATTGGTTACCTATGCTAGAGTGTTTTCTGTTGCATGTTCTTCTTTATACTATTGTATACATTGAGAATTAATCTGCCTTGTTCATACTTTTAATTTCATACATTAGAAAATATCGATGCCTCTCACTAAGTAACACACTAAATAACACAACTTCCTCTCAATAACTGAATTTGGTATTCCTAAAAAACTAGTTCGATTAATTAAAATGTGTCTCAGTGAAACTTACAGCCGAGTTCGTATAGGCCAGTTTCTATCTGATGCTTTTCCAATTCACTACGGGCTAAAGCAAGAAGATGCACTATCACCTTTCTAGAATATGCCATTAGGAAAGTCCAGGAAATCAGGGAGAGTTTGGAATTGAACGGGTTACATCAGCAGGTTGTCTATGAGGATGACCTGAATATGTTAGGTGAAAATCCACAAACGATTACGGAAAGCACGGGAATTTTACTTTAAGCAAGTAAGGAGATTGTTTTTTCGGGGTGTACTTCCAAACCTAAGTATTAAGATCAGGAGCAGGTATTTATGGAGATTAATTTTATAATTTGTGTTCTTTAATAATGGTGCCTGCGGAGATTGTTGGAGTTTGATTTGTACTCTTGGCGGAGATTAATGGAAATTTTGGAAAATACAATTATTTTGAAATTGGAGTATTAACTCAGTATGAATATTACTTTCCAAATAACATTGAAGGTTCGTTTGATTCTGATAAAGGTGTGATATGGCCAATAGACAATATTAGTTGGATTGAGACTGTATTTAACACACATTCATTAAAAACGAAAAAATTTGCAGCCCTCTAATTAACACTTTCAAATTATTAGTGAAATGTTGAATTCGCCTTATGAGTTCACTAATGTAATCAGAACACCTGGAATACCATGTAATGTAGCTACTTGGATATATAACAAATTCAAGTAAAAAAATCCATAAAAACTGAGAATATGAATTTCGCTATAAAATAGTAATAATTCGCGAATGTGTTTATATTTCGCTATTAGAACTCTATTTTGCGATTTGTCGCGATTGTTTTATCCGCATAGTATTAATCAGAATCACTTAATTCGTAAAGATTAGTAAAAACCTATTGTATATCTATTACGTAGTGATATTCGCGATCTCCATAAATACCCGGCCCTGATTCTGATTATGATTATGTCTCGTGACCAGAACATAGCAGGAACTGGAAATATAAAAATTGGAAAATCATCATTTTAAATGGTGGAAAAATTCAAGTACCTTGGTGCAACAGTTACAAAATATAAATGACACTCGTGAGGAAATTAAACGCAGTATAAATATGGGCGATTTGTTATTATTCGGTTGAGAAGCTTTTGTCATCCAGTCTGCTGTCAAAAAATCTGAAAGTTAGAATTTATAAAACAGTTATATTACCGATTGCTCTGTATGACTGTGAAACTTGGACTCTCACTTTGAGACAGGAACAGAGGTTATGGGTGTTTGAGAATAAGGTGCTTAGGAAAATATTTGGGGCTAAGAGGGATGAAGTTACAGGAGAATGCAGATAGTTACACAATGCAGAACTGCACGCATTATATTCTTCGCCTGACATAATTAGGAACATTAAATCCAGACGTTTGAGATGGGCAGGGCATGTAGCACGTATGGGTGAATCTAGAAATGCATATAGAGTGTTAGTTGGAAGACCTGAGGGGAAAAGACCTTTGAGAAAGCCAAAGCGTAGATGGAAGGATAATATTAAAATGGATTTGAGAGGGAGGTGGGATATGATGATAGAGACTGGATTAATCTTGTTCAGGATAGGTACCGATAATGAACCTTCGGGTTCCTTAAAAGACATTTGTAAGAAGCTGAGCGTACTTTTTAGTGAAACTGCCTCTTTCCTTCCTATTCTCAATCCTTTATCTTGACCCATCCTTACACAGAACCATCACTAAAATGGCACGCTTGCTAATTTCTTATTTTCTCGCATGTGCCAAATTAAATTGCGAGATATAATGGTGATATTGATGACGCTGCTGCTGCAGCAGCTGATGATGAAGAAGACGATGATGATGTCGTTACGATGTTTGCAATGATCATTCGACATATAAAGAGTCCACTGCAAGAATGATGGATGTCACTTTCTTGTCGAAAATGAACCAAGACTATCAATAGGTTGCAGCCGCCAAATTACTGTTCAAGGAACGACCACTCATATAAATTGAGGGAAAGAAGACAGAGGACGGACACTGGAAAGTTTTCTTTTCTCAATCGTACTATCAGGGACTGGAATGCTTTACCTGCAGACTTACTAAAGGCTTTACCAACGACCAAAAATGTATTTAAAAATAGGCTTAAGGGCTTTACTAATAAACGGTAATTATACACAGTATTTAAAGGGTGTAAATGATATTTTGTAATTGAAGTGTTGTATCAGTGAAGAATTATGTTGTGTCAGTGAAGTGTGTTGTGTAAGTAAAACGTGTTCCTGTCAGTGAAGCTTTATAGTTTATAGTGACAGTGCAAAGTATTTGAACAGTGAAATGTTTTTGAAGTGTTAGTGAAATCAGGATAGAATCAGTGAAATGTGTCGTAGTTCCAGTGCAGTGAGTGAGTTTACAGCGAAATGAGTGTAACGTTGAAAGGTACTTGTGCAGATATGAACATATCATACTCGTGGGTTTTAGTTCGAACTTAAGTTTAAGATACATATTAGATTTATTTTAAATGCTATTTTAAGTGATCGTGCTTCATTTAATTTAGGATATTCCCTGTTATTATTATTATATTATTATTATTATTATTATTATTATTATTATTATTATTATTATTATAAATTATTGTTAGTATTAATTATTAGTATTATTATTAATTGTAGAGATAATTTGTAGAAACAAAAGCCGCCCTAAATAAGGGTTCGATAGATCGGCCTACTAATCAATTCATAAAGAATAATAAGTAAACAAAACAATTTTGTGACACTTGGAAAGAAAAAGAAAAAAAACATTAAGATAAGAAAACGTAGGAAACCATTTACAATAAAAATTTTGTTGGGTATAAATGATTACTAATTATAGCTAAGGATGATTTTAACACGTGAGATCCTATGGCATCAATCGTTGCATCAGAAATTTTATATTGTTTAAGTTGATTTAAAGTTTCGCGTGGGATCGTGCCACAGGCACCGAACATGAGCCCAAAAACTGTGCTCCAAGATGCTGACAACAAGGCTCATATATGACTTGTTTTTCACGACACCCTCTTGTGGCTGTTGCTCATGCATCTCAAAACGGATTGTGGGATCAAGAATTACACCCTTATCCTTCTGCCGATCAATTATGATATCAGCCCGTCTAGTAGAGCCATCAGAAGAGACGCAACCAAGTAATAAGTTTATTATTGTCATTATTGAGTGTAATTAGTTACCACTGCCACTGGGTATATAGCCATTGCAGTGTGAATAAATACATACATACATATCTGCATAGCTTAAGACATATAGAATGCACATAGAGAGTTATATGGCATTAACACTGATAGTCATTGTCCAGTAATGATCGGAAAATCACAGTTAAGCTTTGAGCGCTAAGCATTTCAAACTTTCAATTGCTTCTCCTGCAAAATGTATTCCAAATGACATCCATCATTCTTGCAGTGGACTCTTCATATGTCAATTGTCTCGGGCTGGGAGTTCTGTTCCAAGCACCACGCCTCTCGCACGAGCGGCAGGCACCTGTTCCGGCCAAGTGCGGAGGTTTCAGTGGGCCCCTCATGGGAGCCACAACAGCGCGTTGACAACCGGCGGGGGCGATATAAAATATCGTACTGAGCGAGCGAACGTACGATTGTTGGCAGAAACAGGTCAAGTGTGCAGGGACGGGTCTTAAACCCTGAAGAGTGTGACGGCCCCTTATAAACTTACGTCCAAGTCTCTATCGTTTTCTCGTGTTTTGCTTCAAGGGTCTCTGTTGCTCAGGGGACCGGGTTTTTAAAACAAATAAAATGATTAAGAAAGTGGGGAATTTGCTCTTTACAATGCCCTCATTTATTTCGCCACCATTCCTCTCTTACAGTTTCATTTATTCCGTTCTCCTGTTTATGCTCCATTTCTTTCTTTTTATTTTATTGGGTTATTTTACGACGCTGTATCAACATCTAGGTTATTTAGCGTCTGAATGATATGAAAGTGATAATGCCGGTGAAATGAGTCCGGAGTCCAGCACCGAAAGTTACCCAGCATTTGCTCATATTGGGTTGAGGGAAAACCCCGGAAAAAACCTCAACCAGGTAACTTGCCCCGACCGAGATTCGAACCCGGGCCACCTAGTTTCGGAGCCAGACGCGCTGACCGTTATTCTACAGGTGTGGAGTCCATTTCTTTTTAAACTTATTTGTTACGTTTCTTGTTGCTTTGTCTTCGCTTTTTTTTTTAGTGTTTTTATTTTGATTTGATCTTTCTTATGTAATGTTTATATATTATTTATTTCCTTAATTATTTCTGTTTTCCTTTCTCATTATACTCAATTCCTTTCTTTTATATCTTTCTACTTTTATTATTCTCGAAATTATTATTTTTTCTTTTTTTTTCATTCTTTTTCTATTATTTCATTATCCATTTCCCTCTTCCTCTCCGTTTTGTTTATTATACCTTCTTTCTATTATTTATTTGTTTCTTTCCTAATTTCTCCCTTTCGTCTGACTCTCCTTCTTTTGTTTTCCCTCTTTGC
>JAJSOF020000011.1:132996513-133051513 GCA_025594305.2 Periplaneta americana | reverse complement strand
CGGTCAACATGGACACGGAGCATTTGATTTGTGTTGTGGAATGTTACCGTACGCAACCGATGATAACAAATACCCTGCGTACGACTTGCCGGCGCAAAACACAGTTCGAAAGAGGTTATGGTAGCACACAGACCGTACAGACCGCCATCTGTTGCTACGACGTTCAAGTTATACCGTACACGTTCTCGAGTTCAGATTGAAGAACGCCTTAAATAATAGGCAACTTCTCTAACATATAAGCTGAAACTCGCTTAAAATCGGTGACCCAACAACAGTGACGTCATGACACACTTTGAAATGAACACCCAGTATATGCATTTCTGGATTCGTCCATACGTGCTACATGCCCTGCCCATCTCCAACGTCTGGATTTAATGTTCCCAATTATGTCAGGTGAAGAATACAATACGTGCAGTTCTGTGTTGTATAACTTTCTCCATTCTCCTGTAACTTCACCCTCTTAGCCCCAAATATTCTGAAACATCCTTAATCTCTGTTCCTCTCTCAAAGTGAGAGTCCAAGTTTCACAACCATACAGAATAACCGGTAATGCAACTGTTTTATAAATTCTAACTTTCATATTTTTTGACAGCAGATTAGATTACAAAAGCTTGTCAACCGAATAATAACAGGCATTTCCCATATTCATTCTGTGTTTAATTTCCTCACTGATGTGCGATCTATGAAAAAGAATACATGATATAAAAAATTAAGACGAGAAAAATCCCTATTTCTGTACTTTATTCAAATATGTGTTAAAAACTCCTCAAATATCACGAAAACTCTCCAACGAATTATATCAGTTTCTGGCACCAAAGTGTTGCGTTGCTTGCTCCACTCGTACATGCTTTTATTGTCCCTATGCCACAATTGAAAATTAATTTAATAGCTGTGTTGCCCTCCATTGCACTTGCCCTTGGAGTCGAAGAGCGCAAACACATAAATCTGAAACGACTCAGCAAGCCACAGTACACACAGAACGTTACACTGCGGCCTACAGCTCGCAAACTCCACATCAAATCCAGTGGAAGTAATGTCTCTGTTTACAGAATTATTTTCGGTCTAACGCGTTACAAGTGTATTACATAACATTAGCAGAAACAGTCCAATGATCAGAAATATCCGGAAAGACCTTGTAGGTCTCCCAAAAACCCCTGTTATACTTTTTACATGACCTTTAGGAAATGGAAGCTAAAGAAAAACCCATGCATGGCCTCCTGAATGCTCCACCTGGCTCAAGGTCCCCGCAAGGAATTACACGCTCCCTGGTCGTGTGAAGTGGTCAATGGCGAAGGCCATGGCAATCACGACAATATGGAAGTTGCGCGCTGCTCGCTCGTACGGATTCGCATGGTTAACCCGCAGATGGAGAGGGGGGGCCGTGACAGACCAACAACAGTTTTTGGGACCGCAACGTTTCAGTGACATTCAATTACGAAATCCACCAACCGCAGACTCAAGACATGACTTTCTGCAGCGCACTGCGATGTCTGTCGAATCCTGGTTTCTGTTATAATGGAGGAAAAGAACACTCGCGCCACATTCTTGTTACAGGTTAATTATAAATGCTATCGCATGAAACATTTGAGATAGACCTTTTTCAATCTATCAAAGCAGCCCAATAAAATTGTACAAAAAAAATTATAAATGAAGGGTTCAGAACCATAATGGGCCAAGCGCCATTTACTAAAACAACAGAAAAAAGGGTAAAAATGAAGTTACCATAACTCAATGGAAACATACAGCATGTAATATAAAGTACAAACATTCAAACTAAATGATATGCCAATCTTCATTAAACTATGGTATTCTTGCTTTCTCCGTTTTTAATAAATGGCGCTTGGCCCACTATGGCTCTGAACCCTTCAAATGTAATGTACAGTAGTGGCAAGAAAAACCGGACCGACCCTTGTAGCTGACACAAAAGAATCCTGTGCTGTGTATTGTGTCAAACTGTGGTAATTTCAATATGGATAGTGAAGCCAGAGGTATGCACTGTTATTTAATGTAAAAATACGCAGTTATCTTTGCCGAATAGAGGTAGAAATGTAATATCGATAAAAATAAAACACTCAAAGTTTTTTCGTCTGTAAGTTTGAGGCACTGAAGGAAACAAAAGACGGTAAGAAGCGAACAAATGTAATAAATTCCATTGTTACAATTAATTATACAAGATGGATGTGTTTTGTGACTAGCAAAATTTGAATCTGTGACTCTGAAATGAGCTACAAGAGTCGGTCCGGTTTTTTTTGTCACTACTGCACAATTGAAAAAAAAAAAAAAAGACTTTTAATGCTTAAGTAATGGACTTTATATCAAGATGAAGATTATTAGTTTTTCTGGACACATTCGTTTAGAAAAATCAAGCACTTGTTCTAGTGTAGCAAAAGGCTCTCACATGAAATATTTGAAAGAGAGCTTTCTCAATCCAGCATAGTAGCCAATAATTGCAGGAAGTAAATTCTAAAAGGAGCGAAAAAACATACCTTTCATTCATATAATATACTTCATATCAAGATTCATTCATTCATTCATAGTGTTCTGTCCAAGGGCAGGTATTTCACTGCAAATCCAGCATTCTCCAGTCTTTCCTATTTTCTTCCTTCCTCTTAGTCCCCGCATATGATCCGTATATCTTTATGTCGTCTATCATCTAATATCTTCTTCTGCCCCGAACTCTTCTCCCGTTCACCATTCCTTCCAGTGCATCCTTCAGAAGGCAGTTTCTCCTAAAGCAGTGACCCAGCCAATTCCTTTTCCTCTTCCTCATCAGTTTCGGTCTGGGCGGTCTGAAGCATTCTACTTCCGCCCAACTTCAAGATAAACAAGGAATGAAACCTCTGCCATTGGTCGAATAGCAATTATACTTATCTCCTCTTCTGCCGGAAATATATTAATTTTTAACAAAATAATCTGCTCTCAATGAGGGTGATCATAAAGATCCATAATAAAAGCACTACAGAATAATTTAGAAAGACAAAAAGATTAAATACAGGAATTATTTAGTAAACAATCCAGAGAAATGCAAACCCAATAGAATCATCAATGGTCAAAATATAAATGGTAATGTACTCGTAATATTTGAATTGAATCCTTAAGAATAGTCAATAACATTTTTTGAATTTCAAAAAATCGGAGACCGAGTGCTTTTAAAATATTACATGTGAATTTAGAAAGTGTGCCACGTGGACCAAACAAAAGACCAGAAACACTCCATTGACTAGTGAGAATGTTATATTTCTCACTTAGGTATGGGATGCAGGACTCATAAACGGATTTCTTCTCCTCATCAACATGCTGTGTCTGCAGGGCATCCCTCTCAAACCGGATAGTAGGATCAAGAACTATTCCGTTAGATTGAGTCCTGTGGATGACTACAATATCTGCTCTTCTGTTCGATTTAATTTTTTGGGTTATTTTACGACGCTGTATCAACATCTAGGTTATCTGAATGAAATGAAGGTGATAATGCCGGTGAAATGAGTCCGGGGTCCAGCACCGAAGTTACCCAGCATTTGCTAGTATTGGGTTGAGGGAAAACCCCGGAAAAACCTCAACCAGGTAACTTTCCCCGACCGGGATTCGAATCCGGGCCACCTGGTTTCGTGGCCAGATGCGCTGACCGTTACTCCACAGGTGTGGACTCTTCTGTTCGAATCTAAGGATGAAACGCAGTGGACCTCCTCGTGTACCTCCCATCCACGACGCTTGAGGACATCAGCAATACCGGTCCTGGCCTTATGGTGTCGATTGTTGCGTAGCAGCTCCACAGAATCCCAACACGTGACCAAGAGTTTCCGTCTCGTTGCAGCCAGGATGGTGACAACGGGTTGTGTTGAAACTTCTGCCGGGTACAGATCTAACCGCAGATAGATTGCTGGACATTTTAACTGCATTAATGTATTCTGAAATTGATAAATTTGCTTTTGATGACATAAATTTGCCTTGGGGGACTCAGAATACAGGATAACACCTTTGACCTTATGAGGTAATTTACACCATGATTCAAAACTTCTGTTCCACAAGATCTCCCTCAATTGTCGAACTTTAGTGTTGGGAGCAATAGAAGATTTACTGATGTCTAGTCTATGTAAACTCAGTTGCTGTTCAAGGTGCAGGTTCCTTACGAAGTTAAGATGCATATCATTAATACGGTGAAGACGATTACAGATGTTATAATGTTGAATTACTTCTCCTGTTAGACATTATGGAACGAAGTAAAGCCATGACCTCATGAACCATGATTCTCATGTAGGCCTAATTATGTTTTACTTTCAGTTAGTAGGTAGTTCTACTGAGATCTAATCTCTAAATTAGACTGATTGAATTTTACACTTCCTCAACTTTTCAACGTCTGGTGATCACTGGAACGATGCTGTACATACTCATATCCTGTATCTAAGCACCGACAGCAGAATTGACAGATCAATTATGTTTAAGTCGCTCCTCTTCCTTCGCTCTTCCATCTTTAGTCCGCTTCTCTACTCTGTGTGGGAGTACGAAAAGACTTTACCTTGAGACTGTAAGCTCTATAAGCTCTTTATTTTAAGAAGAGAATTAAATTGAAACTTTTATGAGACTTGAAAGATAACCAAAGAATATTACAATTATTTATTAAGTTTACTTTTCTCTTTATATAGTCACTACTCCCTCCTCACATATTTGAATCAAACAGTTATATATCGAAGAAATTTGCTGACGTGAGTGCACATCATACTGAAAGGTTATATCACAGTCTAGTATATACAGTCACGAAGCTCAATACGTAGTAAATATGCATCCATAGATTAGTTGCTAACCACTAGGATCGCTAATATCGCCTCATTACAGACAATGCGAAATAGTAACGGCACAATCTATTGTTCCTAGCACCCTCACAACTCTTAGTGACTCTATATACTAGACTGTGGTTATATCTTACTGTATAATGTAAAAAGGTGATTTAACTTTACCAAGGATATAATGTAACCTTAGTATTACGAAAACCTTATATGACTATAAAAATCCTCACAAAAGTATTGCCAGATGAATGAATTTTTTTCTATATTATAATATTAAAGTAATGAACATAGTTGAAATTAAGCGTTCGAGCGTGGGTTCGATTTCCTCTTCGGCTGATTACTTGGCTGTGGTTTTCCGAGACTTCTCTCAATCGTAAGGCGTATGTCAGGTAATCTACAGAGTAGAAGTGAACTAAACTTGCAGATTGAAAGGGACGATAGGGTACACTGAAATGAATAGAAAACCTATATTACCTTTTGTGATTAAATGTACGGTTAATTAGAAAATTAAGTTTGAAGTTTCAGAAGTTCGACAACACCGCCGCCGCTAACACACTCTTATTGTGATACAGATGTAAGAGATCAACGAACTCTGTGTGTCTCGCTAGATGAGCTGTTTTCTGGCGCAGCGAGCAGTGGCTTCAATTTAGAGGATTTTAAAATTAAATTTACACGAAAACCGTCCATAGTATTAAAATACGCATGAAGAATAAATTATTCTTTATTAGTTTTCCCATCGATATGGACAAAATCACGGTCCTACTCGCAACAAATACCGAATAAGAGGAATACAGAATAAAGAATATAATTACAAAACAAACAAGAGAAATAGAAATAAAATAATACAAGCAATATAAAAAGAAGATACAGTAGTATTAACAAAATTTGAGACCGAATGAGCAGCGCTCGTGCTCGGTCGCAGTTCAGATATAATATTAAAATAATAATAATAATAATAATAATAATAATAATAATAATAACAATAATAACAATAATAATAATAATAAATAAGTAAAATAAAATAGGAACTAAAATATAATTACAGCGGCAATGGAATTATATAATATAATATTAACACTAGAGAAGAATAATATCGCACGTGAAAAGTAGGACTAATATATATTTCAAAATTATAGAATACAAATATAATATAGGTTCATTAATTCATACACATAGGCTATAAATTTATTTAATCAAATTGAGGATATTAACACGTTTCTAATTTTCTTGTTATATGTTCGTGGGCTACACGTTAGAAGTTCTGGGTGTAATTTAGTTAAAGCATTGTACAACCGAGGGCCAAAATTTATGCTATGCTTTAGACCAGCAGATGTGAGACATTCAGGTTCTACTAATGTTGAATTAATATTTCGTCTTGTGTCATAATTGTGTGTCTGTAATACAAACTTATTACGATTTTTATGATAAAATTTTAACAGCGTATACTTATAAATTTGTTCAATATTAAATACATTAAATTCAGAATAAATTAATTTAGTTGGATAATCGAAACGTTTCTTCAAACAAATTTTAATTATTCGTTTTTGGTAGTAAATTTAAAATTTAACGGACTAAGATTAATTTTTGTACTTCCACCCCAAACAATTATACCATATTGAATGATAGACTGAATAATGGCCAAATAAACATTTCGTAGAACTCTAATAGGTAAGTAGCATCGAAGATTAACGAATTTATAAATTGTTTTACGAAGCCTCTTACAAAGATAAGTAATGTGATGAGGCCATTTTAAATTCTGATCAATAATGTTACCCAGATATTTGACATACGTGGCTTCTTTCAAAGGTGGACATTTACAACTTTTGGGATCTAAACAATTTTCACTGTGTATTATTAGTCTATATTTATCGCTAAATTTTAAATTAAACATTTGAGAAAAAACATGTTTTTTTTCTGAAAAAAAAAAGTATCTTTCTACCAACATGATATTATAGTTTTTTCTTACATACAACATGAGCTATTCGCTCTGAAAATCTGCAGGGCTATTTCACTTCCACCCTGTATAGCGAATACTCAGCCTCATGTTGCTGAATACAATCTCGCTATCACCAATTCCATCGACGCTAAAAACCTAGTAGTTGATAAAACGTCGTTAAATAACCGACTAAATAAATAATATTTATACACAAACTAAACAATACAACTGAACTAAGCGACTATGAAATAAGTAAAGAACGGAATTAACTTATTCTGTGCTAAAAGAATCCATTGTTAAGTTGAAACAAGTTTTGAAAAATGGCTACATCATCGATCCCACCGTTAGATTTGAAAAACAAAAGAGCCAACCTGAAGATGTAAATAGGGAAAAAAAAACGACATCTATGTACGTACCGTTCCATATTTCATGGACAAATACGGTCTACAACAAATTGAAGTAATAGGCCTTATGGTTGGAGCGCGCGGAGCTATTCCCGCTTTCTTCTTCCAGACCTGGCAACGTTTCGGCCTACAGAGGAAGGCAATTGACGACATCGTTCTTGCAGCTCTGAGAAGATCAATATTTATACTCCGAAACCATCTCTACGGTCAACAGTGATCTTCAAATAATTAATTAGTACCTAATTATTTATTCGACCATTTCTTGTCATTGTTGTGTGACTCCATTAAACTTAAACACATGTATATTATTTATACTTCCAACTGCGTATTGCACAATATGCTCTGTCTTTGTGGCAGCCTGTTAATACAGGAAGCTGTTATCGTTTAGATAAATAAATAAATGCAAATAATTTCCAAGTTTGAAAATTTTGAAATCTTCAAACAATAACTATTGTAATTGGTTTGGTACAATGTTATTAGTTATTATGAATGCGGTGCACACTACATTGACGGACTAACACGATTTCGGACAAAATTTTCATCTCAGAGACGGCCCTTTCACCATGATTTTTCATTATTCATATTCATTCATCCGTTCATAGCTTTCTGCACAAAGATAGGTCTTTCACTGCAAACTCAGCATTCTCCAATCTTTCCTATTTTTTACCTTCCTCTTAGTCTCCGTATGCATCCATATACAGGGTGATTCACGAGGATTTACCGTCACTTACATTGTGCAACTGTCATACATCTATGACACAGTGCATGAGGGTAGGCCACTAGAGGGAACCCAAGAGGTGGAACTTAAACTGAGAGGATTCAATCCGACATCGGGATGAGAATCCAGTGTGGCTTAGTGGATAGAGCGTCAGCACGTAGAGCTGAAAACCTGGGTTTAAATCCCGGTCCTGGAGAGAATTTTTCTTCATTCCACTCATCCTTCATCATGTTATGTTTTATGTTTCTTAGAAATGCAAATTTATTTGAGAATTGTTCTTTTTTTCTATTTTTATAACCATAGGTAGACCTAATAATCATATAATAGAACCAGAACGTTTTGATAACTAAGATACTGTTCTGTTTTGTCTTTTTGTCTCATTTAAACATTTATGTTATTTATTTCAATTATGTATGTTATTCAAAGTTACGAAATCTTTCCACACCGACAAAATGCTATTTCGAGAATGATGAGCGAGACTCGAAGCGCACGAGAATGACGAGACGAGACGAGACTCGAAAGACAAATGCAACGAACACAGCGGACGAGAGCGGCAGTTATTGTCGGACCATCGGATCTGTGTCCCTTCAGCGCTGTCGTCGTTCTCCGAAAAGTTAACGCCTGTACTCACTCCATTCCACCCGCTTTCCTCCCACCACGTTAAACAGCAGGTCACGAACCTTGCCGAATAGGGATGTTGCCAAACTTCCGTCAAACGGTGTCATAAATAACTGGTCCTCCATCCTATAATATTATTTCTTTCAATCAAAATAATCTTGTATTTCTACATTTTTTAAACCTAAATCCCATGTCTCGAATCACTTTCCGTAGTTTTTCTCTCCAATCTTGGAAATTATTACTTCTCTCACAAGCTTCAGTAATTTCTTCAATGTTGAAACTTCTTTCTGAACGGTATAAAATTCTTGTATCTTTCTTCTTAAAATACATCGGTTCATATCATCTGTTCTTCACTGGTGATTCTAACTTTTCATCTCCTGCACAGACTCCCTCTCTCCTGATATTCTTTATTAGGAGTTCTGACCTGTCTATATAAATTACATAAAATGTATTAGTTAAGTAAGTAATTTTAATACATGATCAATTGAAATAAAATAAGCCTCACTTGTGATATCAGTTGCTCTTTTCGTTGCCTGATTTATAGGAAACAGATATTGACCTGTTTATTTCTCTTCATCGCAAAATGCTGTTACGTACTTGCTTAATAATATTTCTTTCGCCACTCCGTGCTACAGTATTCATGTTGAGTTGACAACACTGGACTGCAAGTGCAAATATTGTAAACTGTCCAGCAAGAAGGCCAAAATTGTGAGTAGTGGGGGAGAGAAAGGGTGAGCGATAGGAATGCAGGGAGAGAAATGAATTACCTAGGCTGAGAAGGAATTAGAGTTCAGTTCGCATAACTTACGGGGGCACAGATCCGATGGTCCGACTATAGTTTTGTTCATCTCTAGTGTGTACGGTATAGACTGGAATATCCTTTCGACTGTAGCTCTACAAAAACAACACAAGTAGTTTACATGAATGAAAACCAAGTCAATTCGGTAAGGTAGATGAAACTGAAGTTCCTTTTCCGTCATATGTTGTTAACATAAATACTACATACATTTACAATTAAATTTAACATAGTTTTCAGTACGAGACATTTAAGAACGCTATAAACGTATGTAATAGCGGAAAAACCTCTTAGAATAGTATCACATTACAACAAACTTGTTAGCAGAGATGGCTTGCATAATGAAAATTTCCAGATTCTATCCTTGTTGCATATTTCGCGACTCCTTCCCTACCCTAACATATCCTTCAGAACGTAATGAACGTCCTGGTTGGTCCGCTATCTAGGACACTGTGGGGTAAGAAGTCATTTAATCAGGAATGAGGAAGAGGTTTTGTGTGTTGAAAGGCAAATGAAACTTCTTAGCATTTAATACACGAGCGTGAAGATTTTGCACAGCTAAGAGCTCTCATCTCGAGAGCTACTTTATGTTACTAAGTAAGCTGCTTCGAGTCCCAATTAACAGCATAGTAACAAATGAATTTAAGATGTTCAAGGAATAAGGTAAGGGAAGCACAACAGATATTCAAGGTCGCAGTAGACTAGGTCAGTTTTACTCTCCTGTACAATCTACCTCAATCAATCACACAGTAATAAGGTCCCTGAGCCCAATAACGCCATGTATAATATATGATATGAGAAAATCACTTCGTGATTTAAGACGACGCTTATTCCGTCGGATCCCGGCCAACTGGTCACTCATTACGAGTGCATCTCAGCACATGTGTGGACTTCGGTCCTAGGTTCATAGATATCTATGACGTAGTGCAGAGGGCGGCCACTAGAGGGAACCCAAGAGTTGGAACTTAAAACTGAGACGATTCTTCCGACGCCGGGGTGGAATCCGGTGTGGCTTAGTGGATAAAGCGTCAGCACGGAGAGCTGAAAACCCGGGTTCAAATCCCAGCGCCGGAGAGAATTTTTCTCCGTTCCATTACTCTTTCATCGTATGATGACGCAGAATATCTGCATGGAAATATCGTATGTACTTCGGTACATTATAATAATATATATGCCATGTATACCTTTAACGCCACCCTATTAAAATTTGTTAACGACACAAGTTTTCGGTAGTGCACTGCTGTAGCCTACATTCGCTTGCCATGTAGTGATGAAATGAGTTACTAGCTGTCCGCTGACATTTACGAGTGACATTATATTCCATCATTTTCCTGTTGTGTGTTGATAGTGAATGGCTGTTCTTATATCAAGGTTGAGCAAATAATAACTATATTAAACTATATATTTTCGTGATCCTTAAACATTCTTCTATGTATAGAAAATACTTGCTATCTATAAAATTTGAAAATGTTAGAGAAACAGGCATGTCATGTTATAAAGTACTCAGTAGCGCTTTAACGCCATGTGGCGTTAAAGGTCTACAGACAAAATTTTAGGTTATGTTAGTACTAAGGCTGACAGTACAGCATCAGTGTGAAAACATCAGGAAAATCACTAAGCTTTCAACTTACAAATGTTCAGAATGTGCAGTGATGATATTGGTTCAATTGCTTATCGAACTCTTAATTTTTTTTTTAATTTTACATAACTTAATTTTTTTTGTTTTACTTATTGGAAAACATTCATATTAAACTAAGGTAAATGCTTTTGTATTTAATAACTTTCTACTGTGTCAAATTGTCTCTTTTTTAAGTAAGGAGTCACTGGAAAACATATTTTCCTAATCCACCTGGTGTTTCAGTTTCAGATCAAGAATATTTCATTAGTATTGAGTGATTTTGTATCCTTTATTAACAGAAACTCAAATTTAGTCGCTTAGTTCAATTTGTGTTGCTTAGGAAAAATAATTAATTAACAATTATAAGTGTATAGGTTACTAGAAAATATGTAGCGTTAATTGGACAACCTGTTCCTAATAACGCCAGTTTACAAAGTTTTCCTATTTGAGTTCTAATTCTTGTTCGGTATATAATATATCCATTTTCATTCCGCTATTTTGTAAAGATAAGATTACAGTTTCTATTTCATAATTTTCGTGTTTGTACATAACTTATTTCCAGAGCAAAAGTGACTGAAGTGTTAAGGTGTCGTTATTTGGTACGTGTACCTTATAACGTAGACCAACCTACTACATATAACCTAATTTTCTTCATTACAAATTTTGCTTAAAATGTGTTATAGAAATAACTTTCTTGTGTTAAATTAAAAAGCTAAGTTGAAAATTTAGCTTATTTGATTATATAATAAAGAACAATTGACTGTAGGAGATTTTGCATTTTAATATTATACATGAATATTTGATCTATTTATTTTTATTTTTTATATTTTTAATTAATTTAACTTCCATTTGCACAATTTTAATGTAGCCTATGTTCTTCTCCTGATTATGAAGGTTAAATGTGCAAACTTTGGCACATATCGGTCAAAGCGTGTAGATTTGTATAGAGAACACACACACACATACATACATACATACATACATGCGTACATACATACCCACATTCAATTTTATATAATATTAAGATTACTCTCCTACTGCCGTCTATATTCTGAACAACAATAATAATTATTATTGTTCATACAAGCGTACACAGTTACCATAGCAACGAAACACGCATCGATTAATGGTTAGTAATGGTACCTATATGAAACCAAACTGCTGATATGTACAGTAGATACAGCTATTTCAAAATGGGAACTTACTTTTGAATAACATTATACAGGGTGACTCAGGAGGAAAGGTACATGGTTTGAGGGGTAATATATTTGGTAATTCTGAGCAAAATAATTCATATGAACGTATGTCCTGTTCTTAACGGTTTCGGAGAAAACTAATCGAAATAATGAGGAACGGGAAAAGTGCAGGTGCTACCTTATGTTCAGTTCAATTGTATACTTTTCTTTACAGAACATGTTCAAAAAGTCCACCGTCAACTTCAATGCACTTTACAACTCTTGTAGGCAGCTGCTGTGTTGCTGATATAAGAAGATTCGGACATTCCTTTACTTGCGAGAAGTTCCTCCCTTGTTTCCACTTTGCGCTTGTAGACTTCGATCTTAACCCAACTCCACACACAGTAATCTAATGAGTAAGGTCGAGTGACCTCGGTGGCCAGGAAATGATTTCCGCCGCGACCGATACAACGCCCAGGATACGTTTCAGTGAGGTACTGCGTCACTGGCAGTAGAAATGTACAGAAGCTCCATCGTGCTGGAAGTACATACGAGGTCGTGTTGCCAAAGGAATATCCTCTGAGTATTCTGGTAACAAGTTTCGAAGGAAATCAAGATATTGTACTCTGTTAAGACGCTTATTTAAAACAACTGGTCCGATGACTTGGTCATCAATGCCAAATAAAGGAAATATCCAAGAGAGTGTGCTATACCATGCATTCTCTTAACCCATTCAGAAACTTCCTCCCGCCAGAATTAAAACAGACTTTAGTGCAAACCCTCGTACTACCACTGTTTTACTATTGCGACGTAATACTTACAGGCTTGACAACTGACCTTTCGAACAAGCTGCACAATATGTGTGTCAGATTCATCAACAATGCTCACAAATTTGACCATATTACACCCTCGTTCAAATCTTTATCCTGGCTGCAACTTAGTAACCGTAGAACACTTCATTCGCTGTCTCTTCTGTTTCGAGTTCTCCACACTTCTATTCCGAATTATCTTCGTTCCCGGTTTAACTGCTTATCCTCCAGTCACACTCTAAACACCAGATCACAGGAGAGCCAAATCCTAGCAATTCCTGCCCATAGAACATCCCACTATTCATCCTCTTTTACTGTCTCATTCCCCCGTAAATGGAATTCTCTACCTCAGAAGATTAGGGGCTGCCAGACAACAACCACTTTCAAGAAAAGACCAAACGATTTCTTACGGGCGCAGTCAAATTGAAGTTATAATTGTGATCGAGTTTAATAATTTAATTTAATTTAGGTATGACTATCATTACTATTACTATTATTTGTATTATTATTATTATTATTATTATTATTATTAATGACACCGCACCACACTTTTCCCCTTCCTCATGGTTTATTTAGTTTTTTTCGAAACTGTGAAGAACAGGACATATGTTCATATAAACTTTTTTGTTCAGAGTCACCAATATTATCACCCCTCAAACCATATACCTTTTCTCCTAACTCACTCTGTATATCGTGGTTAATGTAGAAGTTTCTTCACAGATTTCTTCCTCCAAAACCAAATTCAACAATTAAAATTTCCCCCCAATTTTGGCTGCCTTCAGAAACAGCCCACCACACGGTTTAAATACCCAGAAACAAGCTCGGAGAAAGCAATTACTCAACCGTTGAGTTCAACTCGATGCGGTGCGCTACATCCGCCTACATGTTATGTGAAGTCGTCTGGGATGTTTCCTTTGCTTTGACAAATATACGCGGGTGTAAACAAGGTTTTTATGTATACTTATATTTATTGCCTTGTATTTCGCCCTCTCCCCTTCCCCACTTTCCGCTTCGGCTTTCCCAACGGCACATTCAATGTGACTGCGCCGCCAAACGTCGGTATGAATTTCTTGTTTTCCTTATTCCAGCTACAAGTCAAGGCCCCCCATGTAACCTCTCTGGGGGAATATACGTGTAATGTTTCCTCTGGAGTAAACATACGAGGAAAATAAAAATTATATTAATGTCTAAAACAAAAAGTAAGTGCAGGAGGCCAACAATTCTATTCATGGTCCCTCATTTACAATGTAGCCTGCAAGTTTTTTTCTTTAACTTGCTTTGCGGTATTGTTATACAATGATGTGCAGGCGTAGTTAACAATCAGTTGTAGAAATGTACAGCCTCGACACAAAAGATGATCGGTCTTCTGTAATGTGAATTTGTCTAAGTCCACTTCGGGCAGCGCCTGGTTCACACAACTAGGGAAATAATGTTTATTTTGAATTTAACTTATCTATAGTAACGCCACAAGAGGTCTGAGATTTGCCGATAAATCCACGAGCTAGGCGAGTGGATTTATTTGGTAAATCGCAGACCTCGAGTGACATTTATTAGGACTATTTCGTGAATAAAATAAATATGTAAATAATATATCCATAAAATTCCCTCGCAAAATGTTAATAATTGTATATTTATGAATACTTAACCTACTCAGACATTGTGAAGTCGAAATAGATGTATAACGATTACTGCAATAAACAAATTGAATGTTAATCAGTATGTGAATTGAGAAAAGCGAAATACAAGTTTAAAAATAAATGAATACAATATAATATTTTATTACTCAGTCAATGACAAATCAATGTAAAATAATGACTTATTTTATAGTCATTAAGTTTTTATACATGAATTACAAAATTGCGAACATTTTCGCCTGTTCAGGCATCCTCAGGCAGAGTTATAGAATATCTCAATGTCACATACGTAGCTATTGGTGGTGAGTACTATTTAAAATTATGTACAGGACATTTCCATTATTAAAATGTAATTACAGGTAGTAAATTAATAATGTTAAAATATTAAAATGTTAAAAACCATGTAGTAATTAAACTTCATAATGTATGGAACTCTTGTTCAGTCCAGTGAGTGGTGAATATATCTGGAATATATAAAAAATACGAATAGAATGGGAATTATCAAATGTGAAATGTAATCGAATAGGTATTTTAAAGTACTCACGTCGTTTTAATTATAACAACTGCGTAGTTAGCAACTGCATGGATCACTATGAACCTCTTGTATTTATGTGAATTATCTGTAATGAAATAATAATTAATATCAATTTTAAAAGAATTGAAAAATTAATTGGAGGGCTAAGTTATGAACGTACTTACGTAGACGTGAGGCGACTTGCTGCTATTAGGACTGTAACTGGTATGACGTGGGGGGGGGAGTGTATATTCGTGTAAACAACTATGCGGAAGGATATTGCGTGGTGTCAGGGTTAGAGGTTGTACAGGGGATTTCGGATTTGGGTTAAATTTTCATTAAGAATGCTGTTCTCTATTTGAATTAAGAATGCTATTCTCTATGTAATATTCTTCAGCAGAATGAAGTTTAATTACTACATGGTTTTTGACATTTTAATATTTTAACATTATTAATTTACTACCTGTAATTACATTTTAATAATGGAAATGTCCTGTACATAATTTTAAATAGTACTCACCACCAATAGCTACGTATGTGACATAGAGATATTCTATAACTCTGCCTGAGGATGCCTGAACAGGCGAAAACGTTCGCAATTTTGTAATTCATGTATAAAAACTTAATGACTATAAAATAAGTCATTATTTTACATTGATTTGTCATTGACTGAGTAATAAAATATTATATTGTATTCATTTATAGAAATTGACAATTTGAATATTCCATCATGCTTTCTAAGTTTAAAAATGTTAATTACATATAATGGGCTTTTCTCTTGTTATTATAACAGAAATACGTTTTCATTATCTGCTGAAATCATCATTTAATTTAAACATTTTATAGTATAATACAAATGACCTGATTAATACGTCAATTAAATGAACAATTGTTATTAAGGAGTGTCATTTTCTTTAGATACAATGGACATGAAATTAGAAGATGAAGATGTAGATGTGGAAGTAGGATTTCTAACTTTATTTAGTACGATGGATTCATGCTCATCGATTTACGTGGAAACAGTTGGCGATATTGACTAAACAAAAGAACGACCATGCGATAAATTGATAATGATAAATCGAGCTGCAGAAATTATCGCGATGTATGACTGTGGTTGGAATTCAAAATTTCATTACATTACGTCATATAAACGAAATAGTCCCTTTAATATATCTTTGTTACAGATTAGTTATACCACTTGATCTATAAACAGACAGAGAAAACAAAGGGAAAAGAGAGCGGAGTCATGCATAAGGAATTCGTTCACATAAAAACCTAAACTCTCACGGAATCAATCGAAGTCTTCCCAAGGGGACATACTGTATGGCAGTCGGTCTTTATTTTTTGTCTAAGATTATACATAACAAAGCTGTCAAATAGGTCTATGATCTACTACAACTTCAGATTATTTTAAGAAGGAAACTGTTAATGAGCTCATGTCGAAACTCTCCCTCTTAAACAGAAAAATATTGCTGCACATACAAACTGTGTAAATCACACTGATATTCCAGTTGGCACTCTTTATCCATGACTACGGAGGAACAAAAAATTTGTTCGTTATAGCATTATAACGTAGCGTAATCAAGGACTCACATCAGTTGAGTCCTCGAACCTACTTGCCTGTAGACAAAGCGTGACATCAGCTGATTGCACTATTGTAAATCAATCAGACTTTTTGATTTCTCGACTAGAACAAGTAAAAGTTTCGTATTACAACTTCCATGACGAAATGGAGTCAAGTTCAAATTCTTAAACTACTTATAATGATTCAGCAGTTTCCTTACAACTTTTCAATTGTGTTGAGCAGTAAAACTGTAAAAGAACGTTCACAACGTAACAAGATTTGTGTTAAAATCGTTTCATAATACTTTACTCTTGTCTCCACTAACATAAGCTCCGTATGTGTAGGCCTAAATGCTCTCCACTTTCATGTAAAGAATTTATTTCCTAAAGGCACTACTGAAGAAAACTTTTAGCCTAAATCGTATAATAAAAAAGGACAACATTAAAAACTATACCATATATCTATGGCTGTTTTTTTATAGACTCCAGTTTAACAAGAGAAAAACATATCGAATATATATGCACAAAATTATAAAGAGTTATATATTTATTAAAGAAATTAGTGACTTGCGTTTTTCAAAATTATTTAAGATGTCCCTACTTTTCGTTGTTTCAGTCGATAATTAGGTATGCCTTAATTTTCTGGGAAAATGGTAGCAAAATTGGGAGTGTCTTGATTTTGCAAAATAAAGCCATTAGAATTCTATGTCTATCAAACTATCTTGAACATTGTCGACCTCTTTTCAAACAATCACCAGATATTAAATGAATGTCATAAATTTATATATATATATATATATATATATATATATATATATATATACGACCTAGTCCTTTACGCTCGATAAATACAGACAATTACTCATTAGTAGCCAATATAAATGATCATGAAATTAGAAATAGTAAACAAATTAATATTTCATACTGTAGATTACATAAAACTAGTAAAAATTTTTCTCTCATGGGGATGAAATTATATAATAAGCTTCCCAGTCAATATTCTAAGTTACCAACCAATAGTCTCAAAACTATATTTTATAATTGGCTTTTAATTAATCCTTTCTACCCTGTAGATGAGTTTCTTAACATAAATTCGTACGAAATTGTTTTTTAATAAATAAAGTTATTTACATTTAGTTACAAATATTACATTAAGAGTGAAGTGTTTTCATTAATTTTTAGAGTTTCAAAATGTTTTGTGTTTTCATTCTAATTAAACTTGATTGTTTTCAATTACGGTATGTGTTTATTTTCAAATGTATGTATTGTGACGAAGCCTATCACTGTATGTTTAATAGCTTAATAAATTGAATTGAACTGAATTGAATATATCATTTTATATAAAGTGAAAACTTAGTAGCATAATGATTTCCGGTACTGAAAATAGGCCTATGTTTTTTAGTAGGTTATTTTACGGCGCTTTATCAACATCTTAGGTTATTTAGCGTCTGAATGAGATGAAGGTGATAATGTCGGTGAAATGAGTCCGGGGTCCAGCACCGAAAGTTACCCAGCATTTCCTCATATTGGGTTCAGGGAAAATCTCGGAAAAGACCTGAATGGTTGAAGCTGGGGCACATAAAAACAAAATATGATGACCTATTGACATGCATTGAATTCTTACACTCTAAAAAAATGTCATTATTCACGATTCTAAGCTATTTTATCAATTTTATTCTCCAATGTACAAAGAAATGCCAATCAAGTTAATTTGGACGAAGATTTAAGTTTAGATAAACAATGGTTCAAATTCTTCAATTCCAATAGTTCTGCGAGCATTGAAACGTCCTCAGAACTTTTAAAAATATGTCAATTCTATTTATTTATCCCAAGTCACAATGGAAGTGGTGAGAGAGTATTTTCCCTAATATCTGCTCAATGGACAAAAGAATGAAATCGCATGCTAACAGAGACAGAGGTATCATAATGGTGAAATATAATTTCAAGGACATGTCCTGTGAACAGTTCCATAGTTATTTGTTACAAGATATGTTTGTCTCTTCAGGTTCTTGTGCACAAAGTGGGCTCCCGATAAGTATGGTACTGAATCAGAGTGCTGCATTGGAGTTAAATCGCTCGCTTGAACTCGGTCGAGTGTCGCACCCTCGAGTGCGATACGATCGGTCGTGATATGCTCGTAATAAATAGAAGCACAGTACAAGGTCATATCACCGACATGTCTTATCTTGTATGGAAGGCGACAGATAAGATACACATATGTTTTCCTCACACGGTGAAAATAAGGCTTTTATTTTCTGCGTTTATGACAAACGTTTAATGGAACAGTCAATGGAACGTACCAAAACAGTAACATGAAGTTATAAAGAAAATAGTATGAAAAACTTCGATATACAGTTATTATTGCTAATTAATAATTATTCAATATTTGATTTTCCACATATATAATATGATAGGTCCATACATAATGTTCCGCCTATATACTGCGAAACGTTTTACAAAATATTATTGATATAGCAGTAGATTAATAACAATATTAGTACAGAGATAACGTCAGAGAAAATATAATAAAACGAATAATCATGCGGCACAACTATTTCAGACGCAAAGATTGATACACTAATTATTAGAGATTATTATTATTATTATTATTATTATTATTATTATTATTATTACTAGAAAACTTGATACAGTTCTTGCATTATCGTGATTGTGTTCTCCGTTTATAATAATTACATTTACATCCAATAACATCTATCAGATGTGGCAAAAACAAAATCGCTCCTGTGTGGGGGGGAAAAAAAAATTGCCTACAACATTTATATTACATTATAAAGCAAGTTTTGTAGTTGTACTATGAAGAGGTTACTTAAACCCTGCAAAGTTTTGAAATGATAAACATCTATGATGTTACTACACAGTTCATCACTGTAACAAGAACGAATGTCTAACGCTCGGCTTATACCGTTCGAGGATTTATTGCTCGTGACAATTTTACCCAGCATGCATGTGCGCTACCTATCGGATTATGCTATGAACTACTTGGCGCTCGAGCGAAAACGTCCGATGCAGACCTCTGACAGATGTAATACTGATCCAGCAACTAGTGAGAAAACTGAGTAAGGTGAGCCATTGTTTTTATCTTCAATTTTGTTCATACCAATTTTTAAAAAATCCTCTTTTTTCAACAATGTCCTCTTATTTCAAATTCCATGTCCTCCTATAGAATTTCTTCTCATGGTAACTCTATTTTAAAGCCGTTCATTAGAAGGTGCTCACACCACGGTCAACGGATACATAAATTATAATACTTAAGGCGGCAATGAGTTTCTGTTGTAAAAATTGCCAGTTATTATTAATAAGTGGAAAACTTTTCATTTAATTCAACGTGGTACTTAATTACAATACTTTAATTGCTTGTAATATATCTAACGTCAATAAGACCGTGTTAGTTGTTGTGAAACTTCCTGTACGCCTGCGCAGTGAGGTTTAATAACAAGTGTCCTCCTGTCCGTTGACTTGTGACCTCCAGGTATGAAACTGGACACTGTGCACGGGCTCACTGCGTCCCTGCGTGGGCAATGCCTTCTTCAAGCCAACCGTGCAAATCGAGTTCGCGGAAACTGCCACTTGATATCCAACGAGGTCAATGTTGTAATGTGAATCACCCGACAGCCAATAATGAACACGCAATACTCGGTTTGTAACAGACAAGAACTGTGCTATATAGACTACAGGTATCGTGGAAGAAAAATTCCGCAGTGTATCAAGGATACACCGATTCTAGAATACACACCCACTTTCGGGAATGAAATTACCGAATATGATAAAATTTTTTATAAAATATGCAGGTGTAAGGGTTATAAGTGCCATTATTTTAATTGATGATTATTCATGTCCTAAGGAAGAAAAAATGTCCTTACAATTTTTTCTAATTGCAATATTTAACTAATTATTAAAGTTTACAATATTAGGCGTTTGGCAACGTTGCTGGATGGGGAGGAGGGGGTCTAGAAGTATACAGTACAGCTCAAGCGGGGAGGTGTGGGTTTAAAACTACACAGTACAAACAGATACAGACATACCGGTACAAAACAGATGCTCTGTTCTAGTGCAGGAGCGGTCCATGTTTACTGTTGTTTACATAAAACGAACAACAGATACAAACCTCCAATCGCATTAATAGAACATTATGGTAATTTTACATTTTATGTAACAATACTGCTCCATTTTTAATTTTACGTCTAAAAAGTAAACAATAATTTAGTTTTCTGCACAAAATCACACGAACATTTTTTCTAAAGCAACATTTTAATCTCTCCCGCTTCCGTAAAACAGTATCATTTTAAAGAATATATCTGGTTGTGTGAGTTTCGAAACGGGGTAAGAGACTTTTTAGTTTCTAATAGTCGTTAGGAAACTGCTACAAAAGTTCGCCGATTAGGTATCCTTCTTTGAGGAAAACGTTGACTGTACATCCTTCTTGCCTCACTTGAATTACGACAACTTTCTCCATAAATTCATAACATATGATATTCTTAAAATGTGAATGTCATTGTAAGTTGTTTATCGAATACCCTGTACTGTACTACCATCCGCCCGGCAGTAGACCTATGGACAGGGAGCTTGAACTCAGCTGACTCGTACTTACATCTGTGCAGAGTATTGCCTGCTGAACGTTGCCACGTCTCTCACGCTAGAATATTAACAAATTTAAGCATGAATTTTTATTTAATTTCACGAACACGTAATAGAACACACAAATATTTATTTAAACTAATATTAACTCTTTGCTAGATGTATCTACTGATGTAATTGTTTTCGTAATTTAGTAACGATTTAAGCAGTATAACGCAAATAAAATAAGGAAAGAAATATTTTTTCTGGGAAAACTGTCGAGTTTTGACCCTATGTTGTATGGGCATTTTTTGATCCTGTAGAGTGTAGACCGTCCCCGACGACTATTAAATGGACGGCACTTACACCCCTTACGCTCTGTATATGAGCAAAGGTAAGATTTTGACTATATTACACTACGTCAAAACTTTGATCATATCTTTCATCACAGTTCTAATAATGGATCCACAATAGTGTTCTATACTTGTTGTAACTGTAAAATATGCAGTAATGGTTATTGCATTAATACTAAAGAAGAAATCAAAGAAAAAATGTATTTAGTCCGCTTAGAGTGTAAACCCCAACAACCAACTAACCAACAAAACCAACCAAAACCAACAAAAAGGAAATTTTACAGGGTAAACAAAAAACTGAGTATAAATTAACTCTGAAACTTTAAGGCCAAATCCAAAATACAGGTGGTAATGTTTCAAAATTAATTTATACTCAGTTTTTTGTTTCCCCTGTAAAATTTCCTCTTTGTTAGTTAGCAGGTTTTCACTCTAAGCTGACGATTTGGGTTAGAGATTGGGGTAGGGAGAAAAGATACAAAAGGAATCCATCAAAATCTACTGAGAGAACTTCAGTGTGAAGATGTGAAATCTAAGTATTTAATAATGGATGATGAAACATTTCATGTGACTCATAATTTGATATCAAAAGTTTTGTGGTTTTCACAAACCATGTGTACTTAATGTCCACCATTTTTTTCTTATCAGTCGTAGATTTTATCAAAGGTATGATGATGACCATAACTTTTATCACATAACTATGTCACAGCTAGATGTGATCAAAGATGCTATATTACTCTGTAAGAGATTTTATCATATATATTTTATCAAACTTCTATGACACAGAAATTTGAAAGTGTAATATAGGCCTAATGCAATGTAAAATTTAAATCATGGTTTATTTAACGACACTCGCAACTGTAGAGGTTATATCAGCATCGCCGGTGTGCCGGAATTTTGTCCCGCAGGAGTTCTTTTAGATGCCAGTAAATCTACTGACATGAGTCTGTCGCTATACCGACTACGCTACCGAGACCGACTAATACAATGTATGGGGAAAGTACAGAAGCAGAAGAAAAGCTAAATATACAAATTTAGACACTTCTGTGATACAATAATCCGCACTTTAAACAAGAAAGTTAGAATAGAAACTATACTTAAATTGTATAGCCTCCTGAGTCCTGGGACATTTTTTGTTTTATTTTTAAAGTTCAATATAATTTCACACTTCAAAAAAAGCCACTGAAATGAGGGAAAATACTGAAAAAATTCTGCAGGTTACAATTAGGGCAAAAATTAAGGTTATTATACTATACTTCGGGTCTCTATACATACATCTTAAAATATAACGTTTACTGTGTAGTTACTTCGAAACCATGCCCTATGGTGCCTTGGCGTTGAGTTGCTGGTGGCCATTTTCATTTACAAATAAGAGTAGTTGAAACACGCATTGCAATGATTGAATCGATCTTCTTGTGCTTCCTGTAAGTCCCAAAAGATGTCAGGAGCTTTGCAAGCACATAAAAGAAGTGACTGATAACGATTCCACCCAGTGGAAAATTTGAAAGTAAATGTATGAAGTATAGTATACTACACTTCGGAACCTAGGAAGATACTGTTCTCCAACCAGGAGATTAACCGTGAAAGGAATGTGCTTACTACTGCGTCATCTATTGGAGTGAAGTAGATAGATAATATTACCGTTATAATGTCAGTTTAAAAAACATGCGCTCTCCTGCATATGTTATTTCCTGTATGGAGGGATTAAAAGACCAGGAGATTAACCGTGATCTCATTTTGTAACTAGGGTAGTATAAATATGTATCAGTGTTATCATTTATGCTTTGTGAGTTAGCCAATGGAGATGCGTGTACCCACTTGTGTGACCTTATGACATCTTAATTCAATTCAATTCAATTTATTTGGCCAGTAGACATACAGTTTTAGGCTTCGTCAGAATACATTGAAAAAACATATAAATACATTTTAAAAAACACTTATAATAGAAACAGTAAAATTTAAGTAATACAATGAAAACATGAAATAATTTGAAATTTTTAGATTGAAGAAAACTAACTAAATTGCAATTAAAGCTATTTATTAAAATACAATTTCATAAAAATTTGTGTTGAAAAACTCAGCAACAGAATAATAATTGTAACTAATCTAAATAACTTTATTTATTAAAAAACAATTTCGTGTGAATTTATATTAAGAAACTAATCTGCAGAGTATAAAGGATTAATTAAAAACCAATTATAAAATCTAGCTTTGAAACTATTGGTAACTTATAATGTTAACTGGGAATCTTATTATATAATTTCATCCCCATGACAGAAAAATTTGACTACTTTTATGTAATCTACAGTATGCAATATTAATTTGTTCACTATTTCTAATTTCATGACCACGTATATTGGCTATTAATGAGTAATTGTCTATACTTTGTCGAGTGTAAAGGACTAGGTCGTATATATATATATATAAATTTATGACAGTTAATATCTGTGATTGTTTGAAAAGAGGTCGACAATGTTCAAGATAGTTTGATTGACATAGAATTCTAATAGCATTCTTTTGCAAAATCAAGACACTCCCAATTTTGCTATCATTTCCCCAGAAAATGAAGGCATACCTAATTATCGACTGAAAGAACGAAAAGTAGGGACATCTTAAATAATTTTGAGAAACACAAGTCACTAATTTCTTTAATAAATATATAACTCTTGATAATTTTGTGCATATATATTCGATATGTTTTTCCCATGTTAAACTGGAGTCTATAAAAAGTCCTAAAAATTTGATATAGTTTTGTATGCTGTCCTTTTTTATTACATGATTTAGGGTAAAAGTTATGTTGATAGTCTTTCCTTGATTAAGAAAAAAACCATTAGATTCAAACCATAAAGCCATCTGTGATAGAATATCACTGGTTAGAGCATGTAATTCATTCAGAGTAGAGCTAGAACATAAGAATGTAGTGTCATCAGCATACATAATTGTTATAGCTTTAATGAATTTAGGAAGACCATTTATTGCTACTAAGATTAGCAATGGACCAATTATTGAGCCTTGTGGAACACCATAATGTATACTGGAGAGACTTGACCAATTTTCGCTGCGTCTCATTCCCCTGAGACTTTCTCCTGGTTGAAGTACAGTAGAGTAGTGGTCTCAGGTCACAACACATTTTTAAACAACTTCATCTCGACCTGACCGGGGATCGAACTTGGGCCGCCTTGATATAACACCAAATGGTACTGAGTTACAGACGTGACGAATAATAAATTTAACTGACCTTATTTTTTTCCTATTTATTTATTTATTGTCGCTTTAACTTATAACAAATTAATTTTAACAATATATAACATTTGGCAAGTCGTAAAATAAAAAAAAAATATATTACACAATTTTATCAAACAATCCAGTCAACTTGAAAAACTTGATGACACTATTGCAGTGTGAAGGTTCACCAAGAGATCTTGCTATATCGTTGGGGATTTTTAGTTGTCGTAACTGTTTGTATTGAGGACAGTCCTGGATGATGTGTTTCACAGAAAGAGTTTCACTGCAAGAGTTACAAACTGGAGGAGGTTTCTTCTTTAATAAATAACCATGTGTGAGCTTGGAATGTCCAATACGTAGTCGGTTGATGAGAACTTGATTCCTGCGTGATAGATGATTAGTTGGATATGATAGTCTGAAAGCAGTTCTAATTTCCCAGAGTTTGCTAGTAGATGTTTGAAGCCAGTTGGAGTACCATAGATCATTTAACTTTGTTTTAAGATGAGTGGCTATATCACTATTCCAAGTGGCTATGTCCATATCCTGTATAGGAAGACGAGTTGCTTCTTTTGCTGCCATATCGGCTTGTTCATTTCCATGCAGACCCTGGTGGGAAGGAATCCAGATTATGATAATTTGCTTTGATTGATTGTAGATTTCAGTGTAATAATGCTGAATTTCGTTGATCAGTGGAGATTTAGAGGATGAGATATGTAGGGCTTTTATGGCAGATTGAGAATCCGTGAAGAGCAGATACCGATCGCTATCAGGATGTTTTAGTACATTCTCAAAGGCCTTTTTAATTGCATATAGTTCAGAAGAGTAAACTGTATAAAATGTTGGTAATGTATGCAGCATGATGTGAGTAGGATAAACTATTGCACATGCAGTGCCGTCTTCAGTTTTGGAACCATCCGTATAAATATGAAGGTAATTTGGATATTTTCCACAGATTACTGACCTTATTGTCAGTCATATCTATAGAAGAATCTATGGGCAAAAACGACAACCATTCTGTCACCATCGAGAGAAGGCGGAACATTCTAGTGGGGATATGTAGGCCTTAGAAAGAGATCTAATTCCTTTCAAATAGAAAGCCTCATCAATTGATAATACTGAAGTAACTTTCATTGTTAACTATAGACTTCTCATGCAATGAAAGGGGAACATTTAAGGTTGATATTCCAATCAGCATTAGCATCTAGTGACACAGATAACATGAATCGATCTCTCTGTCAGAAGCAAATGTCAAAAGTCCTTCTGGGTTTAATTAGTTAGAGCAGCTAACACAAAGGGAAGTAACAAAAATGTTGTCTTTCATTACGGAATATGCAGCTGACAGAATGAGGAGAGACGATAGAAGACCTTCCTGCTCCATCCTCCAATCAAACTTCCTTCGGGAACATATTGATTGGGATCATTTATAGGGTTAAATTACACGAAGTAGGATGAATGTAAAGATCGTTTAAATTTGTGAAGACATATGTCACTCCACTTTCAATTTTTTCATCAGTCTACTTCTTCTCTTTAGTAATAAGTATTGATTTTGATTTTTACAAAAAATAAAGATAAAGTAAACTGATGTTAAAAAATACTTCGATATTTTCTCGGGAGTTTTTAGCATCCCTGAAATCGAAAAATGATTATAGCGGATGCTGTCTGTGCCCAGAGACATCTCATCAACTACTGATCTGGATTTATTCATATTATTTCATTTCATTTATTGTATTCCATAGAACTTACATTAACAATGAAGCTTTAAGAAGTGAAACAAGTCAAAATTTTACAAGATTACAATTAAAATTTTTACAATTTTTTTACAATTTCAATTTCAATTCTTTACATTTTTTTGGCGAGATGTAGTGAGATGGGGTAAGGCCGAGGATTCGCCAAAAGATTACCTGGCATTTGCCTTATGGTTGGGGAAAACCTCGGAAAAACCCAACCAGGTAATCAGATCAAACGGGGGTGAACTGAAGTGAGGCCGAGGACTCGCCATAGACCATCCGGCATCAGTCCCACGGCTGGGGAAAACCTCGGAAGAAACCAATCAATCAGACCAAACGGGGGATGCAATCCAAGCCCGAACGCAGCTCCGGATCAGTAGGCCAGCGAATCTGTCGACTGAGCTATATTGGTGGCTCTACTAAAAATATACAGTACATAGCCAATCAGATTATTAAATTTACAAACTCAAACGATTATTCATCAGTTGAGCTATAAAATATAATACATAGCAAGTAAGTTAATTCAATTTAAGGCATAAACAATTCAATCAGTTGAGATATACAGAAATTGATAATACATATCATGCAAATTACTTCAAATTACAAGCATAAACAATTAATCAATAGAGCTATATAGATTACTATTAAATTTAAAGCATATACAATTCATCAGCCAAAACTATACAAACATATACAATACAAAGTAAACAGATTAATTCAATTTACAAGCATACTTTCGTTAAGCTATACAAAATTTTACAATTCATATCAAGTAGATTAATTCAATTTATAAGCTTAAACAATTCATCAGTTGAGCTATACAGACTACCATTCAATTTACAGCATATACAAATTCATCAGTTAAGCTAAACAAAAATTTACAATACGTAGTAAACAGATTAAGTCAATATAAAAACATATTTTAGATGAGCTACAAAAATTGTAAATTTAAAATCAGGTAGAATAATTAAATTTACAAGCATAGACTAAACAATTCATCAGTTGTGTAGAAGGTATGAGTGTGTAGAAATTTGGTTAATTCTTTTCTAAACCTTTTCTCATAGTCTCATCTACGACTCAATTTGTCTGTTAATAATGAACGTCAAACATTTTACATTTTTTTTTTGTAAAAATTAAATTGTTCATTTGATTTCATAAAAAAAGGACTTAGGGTGGGAACTTCTCAAGTCAAGGCGACGAAAAACCAGACTCACCGCATTGTTCAAGGCACAAATGGGACACAAAGCATGGACCGATATCAATGCTAGATTAGCAACACCATCATACTTAGGAAGGACTGATCATTTTAGGAAGTTTAAATGTAGAAAACAAAGAACGGACGTGGCAAAATTTTCCTTTGTTAACCGCACAATAGTAGACTGGAACAGCTTACCTGCGGCAATCTTTCAGGGTGGTCCTCTTAAAATCAATACATTTAAGGAAAATTTAATTGGAGGTGCAGCGTAATTATTTAAGTTGTGTCATGTAATTAATTGAGTTGATATATAATTAACTAAGTTGATATGTAATTAATTAAGGTGATATGTAATTTAGTTGATATGTAAATAAATTAAGGTGATATGTAATTAATTAAGATGATATGTAATTAATTAAGGTGATATGTAATTACTTAAATTGGTAATAGTTGGGTGAAATAGAAGTACTTATAAGTTCTACTATTTATAGATTTACGTTTATTTTATTTTATTTCATTTACGTTTATTTTATTTTATTTCATATAATTGTAAATATTGTATATATACATAAACACACAAGGATGATCCTCTGCAAGAAAGACGTAACGACTGACGACTAATAAATGAAGCGACGGAACTCTTATCAAGAGAAAAATTATCTCATAATAGAAATTAATTTCTGTAATATATCGGCGTCCACGAAATTTTTTCGTTTGTGGTACATCGAAGATTGTGCACACCAAATCCCTATAGGTAATTGAAGCAATGCAAACTGTTCATGATGATATACTGCAGCGAGTAAGTTACGGGTAGAAATGGATTATCGTTTAACATCCTGAGGGCGACTAGAGGGGCGCACATTGAGGTCCTCCGAGTGTTGAACAAAACTCTGAGAGTTGCAGAACATTTTGCAAAAACCGCGCTACTCTATACCATGTAGTTTCAGTGTTATTAACCACTTCCCTGTTAACCCGAGTTAACTCGGGTTGCTAACTTGTGTCAAAATTTATTAACCCGAGTTAACTCGTTTGAGTCCCATTTTCGCTTCTAAGGATTATATCCCGAATACATACATTTCTATTCTTTCATTAACCTTCTCCTCACATGATGGCTACAGAAGTTAGTGATATTGCTATATCTGGTGGTGTTTTTTGTACTTCTTCCTTGCGAGTGGAATTCTCTCATATAGCATTCACACACAGTAGTGAGTAGATGCTGGTTAGTTTTGGTGGTTTCTGTTTGTGTTTAGTGTTTTTTGTACTGTTTTTTGTGAAGATGCATCAAGCTAGTGATTCCGAAACTTTTGATCAGGAATATATTCCTGTAGAAGATTAGGAAATGAAACATCGGTATCAGAAGACGAAGTTATAGACCAACAATCAAATTCAGATCAGTTGATGTCGCGTCTTTTCGACAGTGGTTGAATAGAAGACATCTGGCACCATTTCTTCTGCACCTCCGAGGTTCCCATTCCCTGAAATTTTAACATTGTTTCTGATGACGAGAATTCTCAATTTTTTAAATTATTCTTTAATAATGACCTCATCAACATTATATTCAAGGAGACGATTCGGCATGCTAATAAGTGTTCACAGAATGCTGAAAATAATTCGTGGCGGCCTACTACAGACTCTGAAATATGTGTACTTTTGGGCATAGTGATACTGCAGAACATTATTCACAAACCTGAAGAACAAATGTACTGGTACAAATATTCAATGACTGCTACACCATTCTTCCCAAAACGCTCTCATATAGAAGAGCAGATATTACTGTCCGGAATGCTATGTGCCACAGTGCGTAATACCCTGCTTTCGAGTCTATCACACGACAAGCAACATTTAACGCCTTGATAACAGCACTGGTATTGTACCTCATAAATTAATCCATAAAAAAACATAAGTTGGTAAATAGTTCAGGAGAAAATCAAAGTGGGACAACTACCAGAGCTGGAATCAAGGTGCACGAGATAACTCAGGATAATAATTCAGGTATGAATGTAGGTCTATTTCATAGTGATTTTTTAGGTATGTAAGAAAATTAGTGATGTACAGTGATTCTGCAATATTAAATGACCTCTTTACGAAAATAAAAAATATTACACTTTTTTTTTTACAAAACTGGTAAAATATATAGTAAGGGAAGAGATTAATGGGTCTTAAGCGACCCGATCTGCTTTCTTACAACTCGTAAACTTCTGATACCGAATAAATTTCAATACAGAGCTGAAAATAAGTACGGATTATAGTATAATATTTAGAAAATGAGTACCCATAGGTAATTTGTCAATTATAAGCATGATGGCATAAAATTCAAGTCTCACACGTTGCAAGTGGGCAATAAATTCATTTCCATTATAACGATGTTGCCGCACGCTAAAAATTTTACGTCAGCACCAACATATCATTAAATTACAGTCTATTTTAAAATTTCATATACACCAGTTTCTGCTGTGTTGGCGGATACATTTTACACGCGCTATATAGGAACAATTTAGTTGAAATTGCACTTTCAGAGGGTTATATAGAAAGTGAAACATAAAACTCAAAGTTGTTGACCAGCTCTTGGCACAGGCCCCTTGTCCTAACAATGCGTGTAATAGGTGCATTACGACTTGTTAAGTCCACTATATTGCAGTCCTGAACAGGTTAGTTAGCTTTACTGCAAGTGATTTTGAACAAAATTGCAGAGCAGAAATTATATAGTAGCTTACTGAACCTCAATGATTATTCCAAGTTGTTAACTGCTCAAATATCGGCGAGCAATTTCTGATAATAATGAATGCTCTACAGTGTGTTACAGAAGACATAAGTAAAATAAGACGGGGGGGGGGGTGGGTTATTGAGATGTCAAAATAATGTGTCGGGTGTACGTATAGTTGGGTCCTCGATAGTTTAATACCTTATTAGCCAGGAGGACGATGACTTGCTAGCTTTCAGGGGCTTTCCTTCCTTTCTTTCTACCTTTCTTTCTACTTTTCTTTCTTTTTCCTTTTTACCTTCTCTTTTTTCTTTCCAACTTTTCTTTCTTTCGACCTTTCTTTCTTTTTCCTTTCCTTTTTTCTTTCCAACTTTTCTTTCTTTCCATCTTTCTTTCTTCCTTTCTCTTTTTCCTTTCCTTTTTTCTTTCCAACTTTTCTTTCTTTCGACCTTTCTTTCTTTTTCCTTTCCTTTTTTCTTTCCAACTTTTCTTTCTTTCCATCTTTCTTTCTTCCTTTCTCTTTTTCCTTTCCTTTTTTCTTTCCAACTTTTCTTTCCTTCTACCTTTCTTTCTTTCTTTCTTTCTTTCATTCTTCCTACCTTTCTTTCTTTTTCCTTTTTTTCTTTCCAACTTTTCTTTCGTCCTACCTTTCTTTCTTTCTTTCTTTCTTTCTTTCTTTCTTTCTTTCTTCCTACCTTTCTTACTTTTCTTTTTTACCTCTCCTTTTTTCTTTCCAACTTTTCTTTCTTTCTACCTTTCTTTCTTTCTTCCTACCTTTCCTTCTTTTTCCTTTTTTCTTTCCAACTTTCCTCTCTTTCTGCCTTTCTTTCTTTTTCCTTTTTATCTTTCCTTTTTTTCTTTCCAACTTTTCTTTCTTTCTACCGTTCTTTCTTCCTTTTTCTTTCTTTCTTCCTAACTTTCTTTCTTTCTTTTTCCTTTTTACCTTTTCGTTTTTCTTTCCAACTTTTCTTTCTTTCTATCTATCTTTCTTCCTTTCTTTCTTTCTTTCTTTCTTCCTACCTTTCTTTCCTTTTCCTTTTTACCTTTCCTTTTTTCTTCCCAACTTTTCTTTCTTACTACCTTTCTTTCTTTTTCCCTAGCTTTCTTTCTTTTTCCTTTTTACCTTTCCTTTTTTCTTTCCAACTTTTCTTCCTTTCTACCTTTCTTCTTTCTACCTTTATTTCTTCCTACCTTTCTTTCTTTTTCCTTTTACCTTTCCTTTTTTTCTTTCCAACTTTTCTTCCTTTCTACCTTTCTTTCTACCTTTCTTTCTTCCTACCTTTCTTTCTTTTTCCTTTTTACCTTTCCTTTTTTCTTTCCAACTTTTGTTTCTTTCTACCTTTCTTTCCTCCTTTTTCTTTCTTTTTCCCTACCTTTCTTTCTTTTTCCTTTTTTACCTTTCCTTTTTTCTTTCCAACTTTTCTTTCTTTCTACCTTTCTTTCTTTCTCCCTACCTTTCTTTCTTTTTCTTTTTTTCCTTCTAAGTTTTTTTCCTTTCTACCTTCCTTTCTTCCTACCTTTCTTTCTTTTTCCTTTTTTCTTTCCAACTCATCGTTCTTTCTACCTTTCTTTCTTTCTTTCTTTCTTTCTTTCTTTCTACCTTTCTTTCTTTCTTTCTTACTCTGAATTCAGTAAACTCAACTTCCAATCGTGGCGGCCGTTTGCTTTAACGACGAGAAAACTCACTATCGTGCAAAAACGAATTATGCACTCCACTCTGATCGGTAGAAGCACTTGGTTTCTGCGCACTTTGAAACGCTTGCTGTCAAAATAATTTTGGTATAGGCCTACTTGTGACATCTTCCTGTACGCTTGTTTGCCGAGATATTTTTTCTTCATTCTGTATATGACGTAGCTTACAAATCTCTAGCATCCTACATTCTTAAATGTTCAGGATAATGTAGTCTGTCCAGCCAGAGTTACTAAAAAAAAAAAAGAAAAAAAAAAGACTCCGCTAGTTAATTCGTCGCGCATACGTATGAGCCTGATGAGAAATTTCATGAAAATGACTACATTATATCAAATAATATAACTCAGCATGTTTGTTTGTCCAGATGCTTCTTGTTCTGTGTATTATATAGGATGAATAGACTATAAAAACCTCCACCATCGTATAAATAAACCACCTCTAAATGTTCGATATAATAGTATAGCTTCCATGCATAAGGACTCCGCAGCTATCTAATTCGCTGCGCATGCGTACAAGTCTGACGAGAAGTTTCACGCAGGTTATAATCCCAAATAATATTCTTGGTATATCTGCCTGTATCTGGTACCTTCATTGTATCATCCCTCAGCTTTACCTCCTAAATCAATTCAATGATGGACAGATATTATGTTTATTTCATAATTCATTATTTTTTTATCCAACAGTATGAAATATTAAACATATCAGGATTTCCAATTCAGTCGGTTATAAATCTTTCCATTTGATTCTTTCTTGCAATTCAAGTTTATATGTAATTTGAAAGACATCTACATGACTAGAACATTTCCTTTTTGTAGGAAATCATAAATTTAATTCAGTCTTAAGTTGTTTTGAAATTTATTAATCTCTTCTACTACGTATAAAGTGATAAAATTGTCGATGCTCAGTTTTATGAACGGTTATTAAAGCTAATAAATAATTCATGTTAACACTAGGTAGATATCCCACTTCAAATTCTAACTGTATATAAAACATGTAGCATGTGTTTAACAAAGCATAAACGTCACTGAATAAAAAAGTCGAAGACATGGTTACTAATCTCAACATTTTCGAGATGAAAACCAGTTCTTGAAAGACCATCTCAATTACATCCTACATCTAACGTTTTCTCTTCAACTACGTCTGTTCAAAAACGATAGGATGAGAACATAGCGATGATGATGTTGGGGAATGGGCGAAACCCAGCAATTTCCAATCTTCCCTCTTTTCCGCCTTCCTCTAAGAATCTGTATACCATCAATGTAGGCCAATCTTAATGTCGTCTTTCATCTGATATCTTTTTATGCTCTGAACTTTTTTCCCCGTTCACATAATATATTTATTTATGTATTTATTTATTTATTTAACTAGCTAGCTAGTGAGTACAAATTACATTTATAAAACAAAAATGTTTCTAGCCACTACTGTAAGAGCCAGGCTCGTGTACGGTGTGGGCTTAGTTAATACAATAACATAAAATTTACAAGGACATATTACTAAATAAAGTAAGTAACTTAATTCAAACTAATAAATAACACACAGGAGCAAAAAAAAAAAAAAGAGAGAGAGAGAGAAAAATACACATTTAATATAAATTGACAATCAGACAGAAGCCAATGATAAGTATTCAATAAAAACATGAATATAGTCGACAGAAATAAAAGGTAAAAAAATACATTTGTTAATATTATATGTCATGAATGATTTTATAATTTCATTTTTCAAAAGTTTAAATTTTAAAATACTTGAAATTTGGAAAATGGTTTGTAATTTTATTATAAAGTCTTGGGCCAAAACTAGTACCATGTTTAAGAGCTGCACTTGTATGACATTTATACCCAATTAATGGGAAAATAGACTTTTGTCTTCGAGTACGATATTCATGTCGATTAGATTTATGTTTTATTTGATTTCTGTGGTAGTAAGTTAGTGAATTATATTTATAAATTTCTTCAATAGTTAATACACAAAAATCTGTATAAATTAAATTTGTTGGGTAATCCATAATTTTGGTTAGACAAATTTTTATTAATGTTCTGTGTAATAAAATTAATGGATTAGTTACAGATGATGCTACTCCACCCCAATTTATTATACTATATTGTATTAATGATTGTACCAATCCGCGAAAGTTCCAATAGTCATTAAAGCATACGAAAAGTGTTCTTGAAAAGAATTATGGGTTTTAATATGATGTGTCAAATACGAGATGCACTATTAGCTTGACAAAGCTATGGTTCACTTGATGATTATAGTCTAGTAAGAAATATTGTAGAGATATAGTCCAAGCTCACACAACTTAACAGTTTCGGCACGAACTTCCTAGCTCTGGTTATCAGTGTATTTTAGGGATAATTATTTTTTTCTTCAGAAATGTAAATTTATTTAAGTGCAGTCGCAAAATGGACCCATGCCTTTTACAAGATGTATAATAATAATAATAATAATAATAATAATAATAATAATAATAATAATAATAATGGTTTATTTTAACTGGCAGAGTTAAGCCCATTCGGCCTTCTCTTCCACTCAACCAGTATGATAGAAAATTACTACAATGCTATGAATATAATATAATTAATACAATACAATAAATACAATTCTAAGCAATACAATACTACAATACAAGACAATATAATACATAATTAATATAATACAATGATAATTCTTTTCATCTTCACAACACTAATAAAATAATTATGTAATAATAATAATAATAATAATAGTAATAGTAATGATAGTCATACCTAAATTAAATTAAATTATTAAACTCGATCACAATATTATAACTTCAATTTGACTGCGCCCGTAAGAAATAGTTTAGCCTTTTCTTGAAAGTGGTTATTGTCTGGCAGCCCCTAATCTTCTGAGGTAGAGAATTCCATTCACTGGGGACTGAGACAGTAAAAGAGGATGAATAGTGGGATGTTCTATGGGCAGGAATTGCTAGGATTTGGCTCTCCTGTGACCTGGTGTTTAGAATATGATTGGATGATAAGTAGTTAAACCGGGAACGAAGATAATTTGGGATAGAAGTGTGGAGAACTCGAAACAGAAGAGACAGCGAATGAAGTGTTCTACGGTTACTAAGTTGCAGCCAGGATAAATATTTGAACGAGGGTGTAATGTGGTCAAATTTGTGAGCATTGCTGATGAATCTGACACACATATTGTGCACACGCTGCAGCTTGTTCGAAAGGTCAGTTGTCAAGTGTGTAAGTATTACGTCGCAATAGTCAAACAGTGGTAGTACGAGGGTTTGCACTAAAGTCTGTTTTAATTCTGGCGGGAGGAAGTTTCTGAATGGGTTAAGAGAATGCATGGTATAGCACACTCTCTTGGATATTTCCTTTATTTGGCATTCCCAATTTAAATTTTCGTCCAAGAAAATGCCGAGGTTTCTGACGACGGAATGGTACGGAATAGTGGCATTATTTACTGTAATAATTGGGATATGTCTGTTGTTCATTGTGTTCAGTAGTCTCTTATGTCCAATTATTATAGCTTGTGGCTTACTAGCATTTAACCTAAGTCCGAACTCATGTAATACAGTACATGATTCAGTATAAAAATACAATTTACATTCAAACATTTTCACCAAGAGCGAAGTGTTTTACAAGAAATCATTCATTCATTTTGACATTTAAACACGAGAAATTACTAAGTTATTGAGCAGTGGATTGGGATGTGTTCTTACAGAATTAGGGACAATGTTAACAGCGGTGTGGACTACCTGCCACCTAGCTCCAAAATAATTTTGGTTGAGCAGTGTAAGAATCCATAGGATGCGATCCAGCAGGCAGTGATTTAAACAAATTCTCATTCTCCGCTGGTGAATTGGAGCAACAGTCAATGGTAAATGTGGTATTTGTAGTAGAGCATTTCAGTGAAATTAAAAAGAAACCTACACATTTATGAGTCCTGCATCTCTTACCTAAGTGAGAAATATAACATTCCCACTAGTCAGTGGAGTGTTTCTGGTCTTTTGTTTGGTGCACGTGGCACACTTCCTAAATTCACTTGTGATATTTTAAAAGCACTTGGACTCCGATTTTTTGAAATTCAAAAAATTTTGTTGAATATTCTTAAGGATTCAATCCAAATATTACATTACCATTTATATTTTGGCCATTGATGATTGTGTTGGGTTTGCATTTCTCTGAATTTTTTACTAAACAATTCCTGTCTTTCTAAATTATTCTGTAGTGCTTTTATTCTGGATCTTTATGGTCATCCTCATTGAGGGCAGATTATTTTCTGTAAATATTTATATACCAATGTAATTTGTGCTAGCGATTGAGATCAGTTATTTTTACAAAGGAGATCGACAACAGCGCTTTACAGTATCAACTTAAATGGAGCCGAATTGGGAAGTGGAAAAATGTTTGAACTGCACTTTATTTCCACATATTATTAAAATTTTATAAAACTATGTTCTCTATAATATATAAATCCCAATGCAATTAAGTATGTAAAGTGTTTGTTTACTTTTACCTCGCAAATGCAATTTTTTCTCTCTTAAAGTAATTAAATCTACGAACTGTTTTAAAATTTCTGTGCAATTTCCGAGAGAACTAATATTTGCTCTTCAACATCTCATGAGCTCTAAAATAATTAAAACGCTGTAATGCTTCGAACTTACAAATGCTAGTCATAAATGAATAAATTGATGCTTTCCGCTGCACCATTTCACAGAATAATTCCGTCGTAGCAAAGTCCCTCTTGTTTGCACAGACAAGTTTGCAAATAGCATAATTTTGTAAGATACATTTTATTTCCGGGTCAGGACAATAAAGTTAACTATTGCCAAGTTGCCTGTGTACTAAGCACAGCTTCGAGATCAGTGTGTTCGCAGCCATCTTGTGTGCATTTCATTTGCAGAGGAAGACAAGACAAGTATAAGGCCTCAGAGGAGCAAATATGCAGGTGATATTATATTACCCGCTGAAAAGGTCGGAGGTCGTAGGTTGCAGTCCTACTTTCAGGGGCCTCAAGGCATTTCCTCATGCTCATTTTGTACTTGTATGTTTTCCTATTTTTTTATTCATCTTGCTTCATCTTCAGTTTCCATTATTTTCTGTTTAATCTATTTACTTTATTACTTTTTGCCATTCTCTTCCTACACAAAGCAATGTCTTGTGTATGCTATATAAAGTAATATTTCAAATGCATTTTTCGTCCATATACACCGTGTTCCGTTTAGATGGATCGAGAAATAAGTGATAATTTCAAGTATAAATAATAATAATGCTTTATATTTTCTGGTAGACTTCTCTTCCACTCAACCAGAGAATAAAAAGGAAATACATGATAATGTAATGTTAATGTAGAAGAAAGTTATCGGTATACCTAAGACAAAATCTAAACAGAAAAATATGCATAACACAGAGGATCATCGTACTTAAATACTTACTTAAGCTAGATGACAAATTAAATTAGATGATTACTTACTTACTGACTTTCAAGGAACCCGGAGGTTCATTGCCGCCCTCACACAAGCCCACCATCGGTCCGTATCCTGAGCAAGATTAATCCAGTCTCTATCATCCTATCCCACCTCCCTCAAATCCATTTTAATAATATCTTCCCATCTGTGTCTCGGCCTCCCCAAAGATCTTTTTCCCCTCCGGCCTCCCAACTAACACTCTATATGCATTTCTGGATTCGTCCACACGTGGTACATGCCCTGCCCATCTCAAACGTCTGGATTTAATGTTCCTAATTATGTCAGGTGAAGAATACAATGCGTGCAGTTGTGTGTTGTGTAACTTTCTTCATTCTCCTGTAACTTCATCCCTCTTAGCCCCAAATATTTTCCTAAGCACCTTATTCTCAAACACCCTTAACCTATGTTCCTTTCTCAAAGTAAGAGTCCTAGTTTCACAACCATAAAGAACAACCGGTAATGTAATTGTTTTATAAATTGTATCTTTCAGATTTTTTGACAGCAGACTGGATGATGAAAGCTTCTCAACCGAATAATAACAGGCATTTCCCATGATAATACTATAGTGTTAATATAGAAGAAAGTTATAAGTATACCTAAGACAAAATCTAAACAGAAAAATATGCATAAGCCAGAGGATTATGGAACTTAAATACTTACTTAACGGGTTAGGTACAGCTTACAGCAGTTTCCCTCATAACTCATAAACTTGTTAACTTTTTCATGTTCTCTCTCTTTTATTTTATTGCTGGAACTCATGTTTACAATATCATGCTCTTTGAACTGCATTCCTTAACACACACGCACGCACGCACACACACACACACATATATATTTTGCGTTAGAAGAAAATAGTGATATTTGACCATGTTTTAAATGAATTTATTTTTTATCAGATAATCTATCAAAGGTAGAGAAATGATTTTGCTTCATTTTGTAAATGTGGCACGCAAAATACACACAAAAAATTTCATCATAGAATGATGTATAGTTTTTTAGTTATGAGGGAAACGCTTTATCACTGCACAGTGAATTGCCACCATTTTAAATTTTGAAAAAAAAAAAAAAAAAAAAAAAATTTTTTTTAAATCGTAAAAATATTTTTTTCGTATAGCAGAAGGGCAGTGTTTTATACATACTAATTTTCATTTTTGTACAAGATTCAGTAATGGAGGAAGAAAATGTTGAATATTTCCACAATTTTGCTGCTGTAAGCTGTACCTAACCCCTTAAACTGACTTAGCATGTTGGGAATTAAATCAATGACTTACCCAAAACACGCTGTGGTATCTTTAATATAAAACAATTTTCATCATGAAAAGGAAGCAAAAACGAGCAAAATTGTATTAAACTATTTTGTTTGAAATATCTCAAAGAATAAACCCCTGAAATTAATAACATTACTTACGGTTTACCCTGCAGCCTGTAGTAGAGATTAGTTGATTCCACATAGAATAATTAGAATAAATATTTATTCTCTATGAAATTCCTATTAGAACCAACTTTAAAAAAATTCACATTCAATTCTAACTTTCGAAACTTATATTTCGATAATTCAAAGCCAGGACTTCATTGATTTCAGCGAAAAATAATGTCTTTTTTCTGGAATTCTAGAGGAAGTCCGAAAGCGTTTCGTGGAAACCTCGGTTATTAATGATTTAAAGTATTCAAATTCTATTTTTAAACTTCACTGTGATCGACTGGAAGTGGAGAAAAAGTTCGTCTCTACTGTTAACAGATTTTGTACCATTATCCACTGACAACAGATAAGAGCAGCGGTAGATATGTCCAACGTTATTGTTTACAAGTGTATGTGTTCCTTTCTCTTACCCCCCTACCCCAGTCAATAACTTACAAGAAACGAATTCGTGAAAAATCTTCATTATTGTGCGTACAGGATTTAGTGTTACTGACTCTTCTGCATTCACAATGCACATGCATAAATACATACAAAAAATTTCATCACAGAATGTTGGCTAGTTTTTTAGTTATGAGGGAAACGCTTCATCACTGCACAGTGAACTGCCACCATTTTGAATTTTGAAAAAATATATAAATATTTTTATTGTATATCAGAAGGACAGTGTTTTACACATACCAATTTTCATTATTGTACAAGATACAGTAATGAAGAAAAAAAATGTTGAATATTTCCAAAATTTTACTGCTGTAAGCTGGACCTAACCCCTTAAGCTAGATTACAACTCAGGAGCTATTTTATAAAACAGTCACAATTTTGAATTCTAATATACACTCTGTATTTCACTTTGGACTTGAAAGCGTTTAAGGTCTGCCAGCCCTAACGGTTTTATAACATTACTTTTTACATAACGATGTAAAAACTCTCCGAGTTTCGGAGAATGGTCAATGCAACTCGATGTGTGCGCCTCGAGTTACTTTGCAGATATCCAAATGGTACTCTACCCCCTGCCAAGTGTTCTATAACATTTGTGGAGTGACTAGCGCAGCTGCATTTGTAATGAGTTGCCTCAGTTCTTACGAAGTGTCAACTCTACCACGTTGGTACACAACACCCTTCACAAAGTCCCAGAAAAAAAAGTCAATGGGGGTCAGGTTGGGTGACCTAGGTGGCCAGGTAAGGGATTCTCTCTTCCGATCAACCTGTCGGGAAAGTTTGCTCCAAGAAGTCACTTAATGCTCCATCGAAACGGGATGGAGCCTCATGTTGCTGAAAAATCGAAAAATCGATCCTGGGGGGGGGGGGGTGTAGATCAACTTCAGGTTTGCATTATCAATATATCGACATTTAAATTGTTTCCTCCATCACTATGCAGGAGGATAAGGAACCCATCCCAAAACAGTCTAGAATACCAAAAGTCTCACAAAACTTGCCGAGGATCGAAAACCCACACTTCTGATGAGAACTCGAACGTTGACTGCGGTAGACTAGTCCTGACACGAAGTGGTGCTCCTAATTGTCAGCGATGATCGTGTATACTATACACTTCTACTACAAAATAACTACGAACCTTTCCAATGTGATATAATCCAAGATATTGTTGAGACAGTCTTAATGATTATTCAAGTCTTGATATAAGTTGGGCACTTTAATCGCATCAAAGAGAGAACTTTCTGCAAAGTTTCATAATACTGGTTACATCTTCAGAGAGATCAAAGGAACGAATATCGAATACTGAGAAACAAGTTTCATTTTCTTGCAATACGAGAAGATGCCAAACAGGATGATGAAACAAAACTCACAATAGTCTCCTGGATAACCAGATATTGAATTCAACTTGCTGCTAGCTTAACACGGGAAAAATGACTTCCTTATTATTTCTTCCAAATTTTTGTTCGAGAAACAAGAAGAAAATTAAACATTTGCTTAAGAGAAGAAATTCAATTTTACAAAACCGACTCTTAATTTAAACTAAATTATTTACGATATGAGTATCGTAATGTTTCATATAATGCGAAAGGCGATTCGTTTATGTTTGTTTTATCAGTTTAGTTTAGTCGTAAAATAGCTACTAAAATAATTGGGAAAGTACCAATATTTCGACTATTCAGTCTTCTATACCATTCTCAACTGCAGGAATTAATATAACAAATTGTGAACACGTTGTTAATTTTTGTTTTCTATAAATAAAATTAATTCCATTTTATTTAGTTTAATGTGTGGTTCACATTACGCAACCAATTAGATATTAACAGTATCATTACATAACTAGTTGCGTAATGAATGTGTTTACAACGTTTTTATTAGTGATGTGAAGTCCACATTACACAGTCAAAGTGGATAAAATATATTTCGAAATAAAGCACTTTAAAGAAACTTTCCGCACATTTATTTACTGTACAGTCACTTGAGAGTTTAAGAGGCCGTGAAGCATTAAGATGACATCTCCGACTATTGGTTCCCTATCTAAAAACAGTTATGTTGGATCTCTCTGTCAACTATATCTTTGACAATGTTAGCCTGGAACATCTGGTATAATTAAATGCTGCAACATTTATAATAAAAACGTTTTATAACGTTCGTATCTAAAAAAATTCCCTAAAATCTAAAATAAATTTCTTTTTCGAAGGGGGTATTAAATTCTTCCCTTTTAACGATTGTCACTAAACGTTTCAGTACATTATCTCTCTTTAAGAGAAAGTCATTTAGTAATATATTTGTATGTAAGTAAAGGTACTTACCAGCAGTTGAGATCTTTGGCTTTGGTACTATGTGCTCCAGTTAGTCTGAAACATAGTAAACAATAATAATTACTTATATTGCATGCTGTATGCTTTCGACTGAGTAGTAATTTAATTCTATGCCAAATTTTAATAAATTAATACGCCTATTACACTTGAAACTTTTCGTAACGAGATTAGTCTCTTTGCAATAGGTCTATGTCAATTTTACAATTGTTGGTGTCGGTGCTGACAATGGTGAAAAATGTCAATCCTATCAGGATTATAATTATAATGTAATAATGGTGATAACAATAGTAGTGATTATCATAATGGTGTTGCTGCTTCTAATGTGGGTGATGGTAAATATTATACATCACAAAAATCAGTTTTAGATACCAAAGAGGAATTACTAAGTCGTGTCAAAAGTTATTTTCTATACAGGTTGTTTCAGTAAAAACTTACAAAAATTAAACAGGACATACGGAATGCTGTACTGAACATTTTTAGATAGGGAACTTCTGGTCTCTGAAGTCATCTTAAAACGATGGGTCTTAAATATGTGGGGGAGAGTCTGAAGGCTAGGCAATACATGGCGCTTTTTTTGTTTACCTATCGCCCGCAAGGTGACTCTGTCTTATAGTATTTTCCAAGGAAAATAGAATTGAAGGTACTGGCCAACAGAAACATCCCCACACTACTCGTGACGTTATCTTCCGTCAAGGCCGAGACATGGATAAATATATAATAGGATGCGAAATTGCGGTCAGCACCATCTGGCGGCGGGGGGCTGAAATAAGATGATCAGCGCCCAACGTCGTAGGTGGTGAACATTAGAACTACGTGTTGGGTACTTTACCCAAATTTCTCTATTTATCCGTTCGAGATATTGCTATTATTGCTCGAAGAGACAAGATGGCAGACAGAAACTTGCTAATAAGTGAACATAAAGTGATACTACATGTGTATAAGCAGTGTATGTTAAACAGTGATGTTTATGGACGTTGTAAAATAGTGTTGTTGAATGTATTGTAAAGTAATAGTAATATAATAAATTGAACTATCTAAGTAGTTCTTGCAGACTTTTCCATTGCGCTGTACAATAAATACCCAAAGAATACAATCCCAATTATCTAACCTTTTGCTTTATTCTTTTGTCTCTGTCTGGTTATATTTTAATTGGGTACTGTAAAATAGATCGTCTCTTTTATCTTCCTGTTGGTTCCGGTAAGAATTTTCAGTAGAAGATGCTGTGAGGAATAAAAATGTAAATGTTTTATTTTAAATTGGGTTAGTTTTGAATATCGATGAGGGTGGGAGGGAATACTTTCTGCACAGTTTAACATTTTTGTCACCAGGTGCGCTGCTAAATGCATGGAGTAATTAGTTACTCTTTTCGCTACTTGGTGCGCTGCTAGATGTAATAACGCCCCTCCTCCAAACAGGTGGCAGCAAGATCAATTTCTACAACAGCGCCTCTAGTATGTGTTAGGGGAAACTCATTAAGTTTCGCATCCTATTATATTTTCATCCATGGCCGGGACTTGTAACAGAAACAATGCATCGTAGATATTTATGGCATTCATAAAAAGATCATTGTGATCCCAAACAATTTTTCAATTATTGTGGGCTGTTTAGATATTGTTAAAACACTTATTTCTTTACAACGAGGATATGAAAATAATACAGAATGACTCTAAGAAGAATATTATGTTATTGTGCCCACATTACGTAGTTGACGATTTTCTTAATTTTCTTCGATGTTTTACGATTAGTTGTAGACGATTTACTTTTTTGCCCTTGTCGGTGTTTGTTGAGAGCTTTCATGATGATCTAGTTCTGAAGTATCATTCAATAACGAATGGATCTATATGCCACTAGAGATATTTTCGTTCAGTATATTAGCAAATGTTTGTGCTACGTTTTTGAACATGTTTAATGTAGTCCCGTGCTACTCCTCAAAACACTTTTGAAATTTGTAAACCACACGAAATCAGTCAACAGAAGTAAACCATTAAAATAAGAAGTAAGATTAAAGAAGGAATTAAAATCACGATTGCAGGAAACTGAAGAAAGAGCCCAACACTATTATGAAAGACAACGTAATATAAAATATAGATACGGAAATAAAATTTGGAACTCCCTTATTGTAAAGTTTCGCTTACAACACACTGCGCATGTACAGTAAACAAGAGCCCCTGTATATATGCTACTTGTGAACAGTCGTGCGAAATTGTTGCCTACACACAGGTGGACTCCCATCAAGACTCGCTCCAAATCTTATTTCCCTATCTGTACATAATACTATTATTTTTAAACAAAATTTTTTAATTAAAACTTTCAGCTTTGTTGGAAAATTACATAATATAACGCTGCCAAGAAAACTCTGCTATCTATTGTCTTAGAATGCTTTCTTGCAGGGTTCAACTTCCGCATTGTGCACAAAAACACAAAATACGTCACTAATTTGTATTTAAGAAGTGAGAGTGAAATAAAGGAGCACTGAGATAGACTTCTAAAGAGAAACTCAGCAAGAATGCTAATTTTAATTGTATAAGAAAGAATGCCTGTCTACGTCTATAAAAGTAGTAAATTCAGTGACGAAAATATTACGTTATAAAATATCTTCAAATACCCAAAATCTCTTACACATGTAGCTTCGTAAGTATTCTTATAGATATAGGACATCTATATATACATGTCACATTACTCCCTCCGAACTAGAGCAACTTCCTTTTCTCGGATTTAATTATTGAAAAATGGGTTTCAAGAAAAAACGTAATAAGAACAATTATTAATAAAAATATATTTATCAAAAACGTAAAATATTCGTAACACTATTCCTCCTCAAGTGACAAACTTTTTTAATTCAACCGAATTAATTTAGTTTACACAGTATTTGAAAAGCAATATCGAAATATTACAAATATCGGTAATATTGAAATTAGCCTATATTAAAAAGTAGGGAGCATAACGCAGAAACTATAAAACACATTAAACAGTATTGAACATATTAAATATTAAAATATAAAATTAAGAGAAATAAATCCACTCCAGTATGAGCAACTCTCGTGTTCGGGAGCTCAATATTGCGTTATAGATAGGCAGAAAGAAGAAAAATAAACAACAAATTAATGTAATAAAAACAAAAATAGTTTATGTTACAAAGAATATATGGTAAAACAAGTTAGTATTTAAAATAATTAATATTCTTAAGCAAATTAATTATTTTTATTCAGTTGGTTATTTTACGACGCTTCATCAACTGCTATGGTTAGCTAGTCTCTGAGTGAGTTGAAGGTAATAATGCTAGCGAGATAAGTCCAGGTAATGAACACGCTTCGACCAATCAGAACACGACACGCCGTCGTGACTAGGAACTAGCTCCTGATTGGCCCGCAGCGGGAAGCCCTACGGATCGCTTATATACCAGCCCAGACATTGTTCCACGACACTTCAATCCCTGAAGAAGATGGCGGAGCTAGTCATCGAAAGCTTGGAAGCAACAATCCAACTCTCCTGGCTGAAAATCCGAGAAGAATTATTCCATAAAGTTTTCTGTTGGTAATAATACTAAAGTATATCAGTTTGCAGCGCTACAACATTATGTTTATATCCTAATCTAAACATGACAAAAGCTTCAGTTGACAATTCTATAGAAAAGGCTTCCTTATGGCTGGCTGCTAATAACCTTTATTTAAGGTACTCATCCACCCTTAATTTTTAATTTTCTTTGAATTTTTTTATTTTTGTTTTATTTTTGCCATCTGAAATCTTGAACTTTCTAGTATTCAAAAATATATTAGTTTTGACTCTATGATATATAGTTAATTAATTGGCTGAGTTTTTATTGACCGGAAACGCCCTTTCTTTAAACGGAAGTGCAGTCCTACAAGTGTTAATCAGTCACATTCTGTCAATTTTATATATTTTTCGTGTAATAACAATTCAAAATAGCGGTAGAGTTTGACTGCATTATTTTTCATACAGTCAGGAAACTGTGTGTTTGGTTTTACAATTTTTCATACTCTTAGGATGTAGATGATTTTTCTCCATATTCAGGTTTACAGCATTTTAGAAAACTACTGTTAACACAAAAATGCACTTAGAATTGAGGACGTAGCTGCAATAAGGGCCCATACTCCAAAATGCTGTTCTGAGATATATAAGCTGTTGAGAGCAGAAGTGGTGTAAGTCAAAACTGGGTAATGAGGGTTAAAGTAAACATTCTGTAAAATACATCTCAACGTAGCAATTAATATTAAATTTATTTAAACTATTAGTAGTCAGTGGATAGCACGAAGGACATATTAATTGGTACTTTGCGCTTTATTTTACAGAATTTTTACTTTAAACCTCATTACCCAATCCTGACTTACACCACTTTTGCTCTGAACGGCTCATATAGAGTTGAAATTTTTAAAAACAGTGCAGGGCCTATAACATATATTAAAAGAAACAGGTTTATCAGCATTACTGTTCAACATTTCTCAACGAAACTTTGTGGGTATAACAAAGAAACTATGGAGAATCGATTTATGCATTCTCAGGAAAAAGGACCTATGGGGCTATGGACCCTTATTGCAGCTACGTCCTCAATTGAGATATTTTCACCATTCTTGCAGCAAAATAAAATTGATTAATGTAGCTAAGTGCCGAAACAGTGTCCTACTGTTTAACAAAATTTAAAACTTCAATATCTTACATTTTTATTTTTATGTTTGAAATTTTCAAAAATAAAATTATATTTTTCCTTAATGGAGTAAGATAGGGAAAAACGGTTTTCACAGCTTATTATGTGTTCATTTAGGAATAAGATAGTGAAATAAATTTTGTTCTAACATAAAAACTGTGGATCAAGGACTAAAACAAACAAATTTCACTTTTCGTTTTAAGAAATTGTTCCTCTCCCTCCAAAAATATTTGAAGGGTTTATTTTATGTTAAAATCTTTAACTTTGTGTGAAGTAATCAAGGAAAATAGAGCTTTAAAAATAGGATAAAAATTGCAAATTTTCTTCCTAATTGTAGATAAGTATCGGTACCTTAAACAAGAGAAAAAAATCAATATGCATAAAGGCCTTCAAATTGGCTGGTGAAAATGGGAAAATTATTATTAGATTACAAATCAGGTTTTACACTAAGAGAAAGCAGAGAATGTAATTGCATAAAATGGCGATCCATCGCGAAATAACGATGGGTCATGGTCCTCAGATTGAGGGACACGGGTTGGAGAACTGCTTGGCTAATAAACTGCAGAGTCTGTATTTATAAGTGGCACTTGTGCGAGATTTATGAGACTCGCAATTTATCTGCACGGAATTAGCACCGCATAATCGTGCACTGTCTACAAGCGAAAGTAAACGGGGCTGATACATACTTGAAACAAGAGCGGCATCGTGCACATGGTTTTAACCTTTAGCCCGGGTAGATATAAAGGGATGAAGTGAGGGTGTGCCCGCTGGTCGGGGGCTGGGGGGAACACGTGAGAGGCTTTAGGAATGGGGGGGATGTTCTCCGAGCCGCACTTGATGTCTGATACCATCGTTATTTCTGCAATGCCAGACATTCCGAGGCGAAAATAACAAGTGAAAAATACATTGCGAACTCTTCTTGAAGCATCTTCAAGGACGCAGACGAGATAATTCGAGAGCGTCATGCTTTATTTATTTTATTAGGGCCATTTCATTCATAGTTTTCTGCATAAGGGTAGGCCTTTCACTGCAAACCCAAAATTCTCCAATCTAGAGTGTAAAAATGTAGCAATGTATGTATATATGTATGTATGTATGTATGTATGTATGTATGTATGTATGTATGTATGTATGTATGTATGTATGTACTGTGTGTATGTATGTAAGTATATTTTTTTTTGAACAGCATGTTCCATTACAAATGAGAAGTAATACTACATGCCTAGGTTTACCTTCAAGTACATTATCGATTTACATTAGGGCCTATATATTATTATGTTGCTATTTTAGGTTAAGTATGGAATAATGTAGTTCATCTACGATGTGTAACTGTCAAGATAATATTGTTACTTCTTAGTCTAACTTATTTTCTTATTCCTAACCTATGAAGTACTAGAATCTATTTACATATTCTAGCATTTAAATATTTACAGTATTTACATATTTACTATTTTTGATGAGCCTATTTTCAAATAAATTATATCCTCTAATATTCTAGCTTATGTATGTATGTATGTATGTATGTATGTATGTATGTATGTATGTATGTATGTATGTATGTATGTATGTATGTATGCTTGTATGTATGTATGTATGTATGTATGTATGCTTGTATGTATGCTTGTATGTATGTATGTATGTATGTATGTATGTATGTAACACTACAATTGGGTATACACCCGGTGGCAGTGATATATAATATACAATAATAACATTATAATATTAATAAAAATTTACAGTAATTACAGCAATACTTACTTACTTAATTACTGGCTTTTAAGGAACCCGGAAGTTCATTGCCGCCCTCACATAAGCCCGCAATTGGTCCCTATCCTGAGCAAGATTAATCCAGTCCCTATCATCATATCCCACCTCCCTCAAATCCATTTTAATATTATCTTCCCATCTACGTCTCGGCCTCCCCAAAGATCTTTTTCCCTCCGGCCTCCCAACTAACACTCTATATGCGTTTCTGGATTCACCCATACGTGCTACATGCCCTGCCCATCTCAAACGTCTGGATTTAATGTTCCTAATTATGTCAGGTGAAGAATATAATACGTGCAGTTCCGTGTTGTATAACTTCATTCTCCTGTAACTCCATCAATTACAGCAATAAAAAAATAAAATAAACATAAATTTACTTCTAACTATAAATAAATAAATAGATGCAATAAATCTAGGACTATAAATAAAATTATGCTATAATAACGCCTACAATAAGCAAAAGTAAACCTAACTTATAAGTACTTCTATTACACCCAACTATTACCAACTTAAGTAATTACATATCAACTTAATTAATTACATTACAACTTAGATGGTTACACTGGACCTACTATTACATTTTCAGTCTAATATAATACGCTCATTCTGTATACGCTATGGTGACGAAGGTTATTTGATTATGTAGGTTACATTTACAGGGACATTACAAAAAGACGCGGTATTTTAAAATGCAATATACCTTCATAATACAAGGTGGGTCAAAAGTCGCTTTCCCCAATACTCGCTCTTATGTTTCATACTTTTACACGTATACAGATGTCATAAGTTGAATAAACGAATAACTGGTGTGATAAGTGGTGGGTTGACAACCATGTTCGTGCCTCAACTGTTTTTCCGATGTCATGTCTTGAAAACAGCCCTCGTTTTACCGATATGCAGTTGATATGACAACAGGATGGAGCACCACCTCATTTTGGTATAGAAATGAGGGATTTCTTGAACCAGCAATTCCATAAATGGATTGGCCGTCGTGGCACAACAGAATGACCACCCAGATCATGCGACCTTCCACCATGTGATTTTTCTCTGTGCGTTATCCCGAAAATGATGATTATGCTATAATGATTATGTATGCTTGTAAAGAAATTTGAGACATATCACAAAATCTCTGTTTTTTATGCAATCACATATTTACTAAACTACATTTAACATTTTCGTTACTGATATAATGACTTAGACAAGATGGATACTAAGTAGCATTATCGATAATATAAATAGCCTAATTATTTCATTTAAAGAATTGTGTTATTTAAAAATCATGTTTCCTTGTTTAAATGTTCAAATTCTTGCTAATTTTCGTGATATCTAAAATAAAAACAAAATGGTAACATTCTTAGGTAGGTTGTTTTGGGTATCAGGCATTAAAATGTGATGTAATTGTAGTGAAAGAATCTCCAGCGCTCGCGACCGACCGAGTAAACGTTTCAACCGGCCGGTTATAAATTCTCGACTGCATGCGCTCGAGCGTATCATTTCCCGGCTGCCTTCTTCACAACCGAGAACTGATCGGCGAATTCGGTCGGCTGTTTTCAAGAGAATGCAGAGGTCTAGTATATAGAATTTGAGAAAAGAATGCTCTTTAATATAAGCAAATAAAAATATAGCAACTTTTTTTACCCTGTTAACGAAGAACTCAAACATCTCCCGTTACTTTTTCATCTTATTTTTATTCTTCTACTTCATGGTTTGGACTATTTAATTCGTCTCGCCTCCATATTGTTCGATCCATCTCTTCCTCGTTTTGCCAGAATTTCTTCTGCTTTCAGTTGATATTTTTAAAGATCATTTTAGGATTCTATTATTTTACATTGTCTATGTGTTGTCGCCAGTTTTCCCTGCCCTTATTTATTATTTCATTCAATTCTTCTGTTTCTGATTCTTGTCGGATTACGGTATTCCCTTTATCATCAGATTTTATATAACCATCTAATGCTGGTTATGCAAGGACATCATTTTATTTTTACTAACATTTTTAATATTTACCTGCCTATACCTCTGGATCAACGCCGTTTGTTACCTCCTTCCACTATTGGAGTTCGATGATACTGGCGTAATATACAAACAAATCACTTCACTAGGTATAGGAAGGAAGAAAAGTAGTTCATCCATTTACGTAAACTAGGAAATATTGCGCTTTTGAGTTTGATCATTTTCATTAGGTTTTTGTTTAATCAAAATACAGTACAGTATTAACAATGAGTGTTTTTACTCACGAACTGAGCTGTCCATGTGGACGTATTCATTATGCAGTGTAAGTTATATTATACTGTCTACAGCACATTAGCGTACAATATAGAGAATGAAGTTAAATTGAAAAATAATCATAATATGGATATTTAAACACATTTTTTAAAATGGTGGCCGTTCATTTCGACACAGGCTTCAGTTCTTTTGTGCATATTATCGCACTATAGGCCTAGACTATTCTACCTAATCCCAATTCCAGTTTCGTTCTTCGTACTAGTAACTCATGTTGAAATAATTCTGTACCTACTCTTTAAAAGAGTACCTTACGTACTGCAAATTCAATCTTCACTTCTGCCCGATCCGAAAAGATAAAATTACTCAGACATGCTATCTACTCGCTAATATGTTTTCGCGGGATATCAGCCGAGTTAGGATTTTGGAATGCTCCAAGGAATGACAATTCCCGGCCCCGGATTGGCCGATCCGCCAACCAATCCCGTTTCACCTGAGACAGCCTAACATCTATATAACCTTCGACTTTCTGGTCGGACATCACTTCCCTGAAGATGGCTGCAGAGATAGCAGTCGAAAGCTTGGAGCATTCCAAAATCCTAACTCGGCTGATATCCTGCGAAAACATATTAGCAAACCAACGCCGAGAAAGCCTCAAATCGTACATGCTATCTACTGTCCGTCCAAGTGGTTATGTCGTAGGGTCGTAGAAAGGGAGGAAATCACGTGACAGTTAATTACTTAACGAGGCCCTTTTATTTAAGTTATCTTAAACAGTTGTATTATTACGTAGACGTCCAATTCCTAACAGAAATTAATGTTCTCGGAAAAGAGCTAAGACAGCCCAGCCACTAACTGGCGAATAAAATCTGGTGGGGGAAACCGCGATACGACGTAGGCGAATGGACGACAGTACCTGTGCGAAAATGGTTCAATATTGAAAGCTCTTTCGTCACTGGAAAACGCGAACATATTTTTGAAACGTACTGTTTACTATGACCGTAAGGCTAGTATGTCTGTATTTGTGGTTTTGGATCTGTGTGGAGGACGGTTGAACTTCATTAGTAGAAGGGGTGAGAGTGAAGTACATTCAAAAACTCAGGTACAATAAAAATTGAAGTAAAAATAAAATGACGTCTCTGTATAAAGATCTAATGAATCTCATTTCTGAAGTTTGTATTCTGGAGAAATGTCTTGCGGTCATTGTCCAATTTTCTGATCCATATGTAAGGCTCGCTATTGCCATGGATTTGTAAAGATCGGATCGAAGCCAATTTTTCATTATGTATAATGGGCACTATTTAACAGAAACATAGACAACTACAAGCGTGTACCACATAAGAAGGATTTCAAACAACTAACTGCTGACAGGCAAGAAGCGAATCGACAATGCACAGAATCTGTTATAAGTTACTTTCGATTGGCTACAAAAAAAATATATTTAGAAAAGTATTGTAATTTGAATTTCTAGATCTGATTCGCCCGGATTTTAAAATAGGCGGAGTGTAAAATTTCTTATTTCGTTATCTGAAAAAAAAAAAAAAAAACAGAAATAAAAAAAATAACGCAGAAACAAGTAAAGATGCAATTTGGCATGTTCTATTTTGGTGTACGACGTACAGTATGTGACCATTTCCCATTTCAATATGCAGACTGCGTGTCGGCAAAACTATTAAGAAAGTCATAAATACATGAAAAGTTTCAGTACTTTGGTCCTATGTTATGAATTCGGGTGGTCCCTGGCTAGGTTACAGATGCGGCGCCAGATGTGCAGGAAAAGATGACGAGAAATGCCACGTTCATAGTGCTTTAAATCCCTCTTTTGTTACTGAGAGTAGAGTGGGAAGTCGGTAGACGGGTAGGGTAATACATTTCATAGAATGTCAGTACTGGGAGAAAAAGTGAAATGCGATTGTCATGTGTTATTTCCAAACTCTGAGATTTTCAGCTGTAGTGTGATATGCAATTCGTTTGAATTTTATTTTTTCTTCTGTTTTTTTCGAAGGACCACAAGGGCAGACCTAGAGGACCACACGTGGTCCGCGGACCATAGTTTGAGAAACACTGCTCTATACAGACAAAATTTTCTTTTCCTCATACGATTAATTAAAAAAAATTGTAGGTTTCCGTACGATGTATGGCCTCGTATGGTCTCTATGACAGCACTGGTTGTATGTAAGATTTATTTGGAACAAAGACGAAGCGAAACAAGCTTCACACATTAAATTCCTCTCACTCGTAACTCACATAGTTATCGGCAGCAACAGCCCCTTCCATCCATGTCGTATAATATCGTCATCAAAACATCAAAAACAAAACTAAAATCAGAGGACGACATTCACGTGACCAGCTGTTCAACCTAGCACTAAGCTTTGCCCATACGTCCACTAGGTTAATCCATTGATACCTGGGAGATGTCCCGCATCAACAGTGTACATCAGTGAATTTACATAATGCTTTTATTTCAGGTTTCAGTTCATCCCTAATACAACCGCCCATTTACATGAGTTGATGCAGGGATTCTGATATTAAAATATGAAAACAAAACCGTGGGAGGAGAGCTCTGCTCCTGTCGTGTTCTGAAATATGTGTCATCTGCTCCCACGTACTTTCTAGCAAAACGAGATGGAATAGGCAAAGCCCACTCTTCTACAGAACTTCCGAGAAATGAAAACAATATATTGCTCGTTGAGCAGATTGCCAATCCCCACAAACTCAGACAGAAAAGAAACAACAAGGGAAACGCCGCTACCTTTCCAATAAAAGAGAGAAAAACTCTAGCTTATTAAGAGGTGATTTGATGGCTCAGGGGTATCAAGCTTGCAATTTAAATTGCAGTTCTTTGTTCAATGCTTGCATTTCTTATTTCAAAGACTATTTAGTGATAATAACATGATTCTGACACAGCGATAACGAAAAAATGGTGGTATGGCAGTGGCGTAGTGTGGCTTCCGAAACAGGGAAAGCAACTAAGATTAAGTTAATAATGATTATTATTACTAAAATTAATTAAAGGTAAGAATATAATGAATAAGATTCCAAAATCTTTCTTACATGATATTGATAAAATTGTCCGGACAAGTGCTAAGGAAATTGTGGGTTTACCACACGATTGTCCGAACAACATGCTATATGCTCCGAAGAATCTTCGTGGCTTTGTTTTATTTAATACTGAATGGGAAGTACACCTCCAACACTACAATACTGGCAGAAGTTTTCTAGATTTATAAATAACGAACATCTCCATTTCTGCAGTAATCTTGAAACTGAAAAACAAGAAGCTCTTCCACAATTAAACATTCCCAACAACGCAGAAGCACATTCGATGACAGGACGAAGTTCAAGATCTGAGTTACGGCGGTGTCGTCTTCCACAAAAAGGTAAAGGAGTGGTAACTTACAGTGAAGATAAAAAAAAAAAAAACAACTCTTGGATTTGTAGTAGAAGAGGGATATCATCCTCAGAGTGGACCAGTGCCTAAAGATGTCCACAAACATCGCTGCAGTACGATCTGTGACAGGTCGTTCCTTCCAAGGTCAAAACTGTCGTCATCCAGGATGCAGCGAAGTACAAACCCTTGGGTATGTTTTGGGTTATTGCCCTAAAGGAGAACTACTGAGGAACAATCGCCACTATAAAGAGAGAAGCTCCATTGCAACCACTCTTCAGAAGGCAAAGTGGGAGGTTTACGAAGAAGTGTACTGCTTGGCTGAGTTTGAGTCAACCAGAAGAGCAGGCATTATAGCCATCCGTCACCGGAATCAATGAAGCCTCATTCTTGACCCCACTGTCCGTTTTGAGAAGTATGATCAACAAGCCAATAACGTTAACGATGAAAAGTAGTCTATTTATAATCTATGTATTCCTCACTTCAGTGAGAGATACAAAATGAATATTAATACATGGGAAGTGAAAGGACTTCTTTTTGGCGCTAGGGGAACTTCATTTATTTTAACCAAAACCATTCTCCTTTCTCTTAAATTTTCTAAACAGGACATTAACAAAATTTGTCTAGTGATATTGAGAGATTCATTATTCATTTCACACAATTACTTGTATAACACTACATAATATTATTTACTTCATTTCATTATTCTTCATTGTACTTTCATCTCATGTTTCTCCGAAATCAAATTGTACTTTATTTTTAAGTTTATCATTGTTTTGTATTATCTCCGGAAATCATATTGTATTTTATTTTTAAGTTAATCTTTGCTTTGCACTCTGGATCCTAGTGGTCAGTCGTAGATGTCGGCCAGATGTCCCAAATTGTGGAATTAGTAGCAATAATTAAAAATAATAAATTTTGAATAAGTGAAAGTAATAATCTTCTAACAGTCCTACCTTATACTTTATAATGAAGTGTAGCGTAATATTCTTAAATGTTAGTTACTTTCATTTTCGTGTAATAAATACCCATCCAACCAAAGTGATTGGGAGTATGTCACACAGAGAGAGCACAAATATGATCCATAAAATTTAAGAACTTCACATGGGTTTCAGTATCCAGTATTATCATTTTGTAATCTTAAAATGTAAAATTGTCCAAAATGTGTTACGAAAATGTTATGGAGATAATATAGTTGTATTTTTAAACATGAAACTGCAGTATATGTTGAATTAAAATAAAGCATTTGAAAAATTGTAGGTGTTTCTATTGATGTGGCCAGGTATTGCAGGTCGAATATTGACATTATATGTCAAAAAA
>JAJSOF020000011.1:132929013-132991513 GCA_025594305.2 Periplaneta americana | reverse complement strand
AAGTATATGATTATGTCTCGTGACGAGAATATTGTACGAAATGGAAATATAAAAATTTGAAATTTATCTTTTGAAGAGGTGGAGAAGTTCAAATACCTGGGAGCAACAGTAACAAATATAAATGATACTTGGGAGGAAATTAAACGCAGAATAAATATGGGAAATGCCTATTATTATTCGGTTGAAAAGCTTTTATCATCTAGTCTGTTGTCAAAAAGTCTGAAAGTTAGAATTTATAAAACACTTATATTACCGGTTGTTCGTTATGGTTGTGAAACTTTGACACTCACTTTGAGAGAGGAACATAGGTTAAGGGTGTTTGAGAATAAGGTGCTTAGGAAAATATTTGGGGCTAAGAGGGATGAAGTTACAGGCGAATGGAGAAAGTTACACAACACAGAACTGCACGCATTGTATTCTTCACCTGACATAATTAAGAACATTAAATCCAGACGTTTGAGATGGGCAGGGCATGTAGCACGTATGGGCGAATCCAGAAATGCATATAGAGTGTTAGTTGGGAGGCCGGAGGGAAAAAAGACCTTTAGGGAGGCCGAGACGTAGGTGGGAAGATAATATTAAAATGGATTTGAGGGAGGTGGGATACGATGATAGAGAATGGATTAATCTTGCTCAGGATAGGGACCAATGGCGGGCTTATGCGAGGGCGGCAATGAACCTCCGGGTTCCTTAAAAGCTAGTAATTAAGTAATAACTTTAATTTTAGAAAATATTCCATTTTAGGAGGAATTTATGTACAAAGAACTGGGCTGACAATGATTGCTACTGAACTTAGAGTGACCAGACGTCCTCTTTTGTCCGGATATCTTCCTTTTTAGGCCTTTGCCCGGGGTCCTTCTTTTCGTAAATTATATGTATGCCTGATATTTTGAAATTGTCTAATTTAAAACCTTTTTCAAGTAATTTGCCTGTAGGTGGCAGCAGCATCGACGGAATATACTCTTTGCCAACGATCATAACTCTCTTTGTTCCTTCTTGTTACGGTCGTTGCTCACAGGTAGCTAGTAAATCGAGAGATCGAGGTGCGAATGTAAATCTAAGTAGATATTTTCTGTTTTTAATAAATAGTTTCCTTGACTTTCATACGTACGTAACTGTAGAATCATTATTATTAAGTTTTATCAACAGTAATCTCGCTAAAGGTTTTGATTTATCTAGAGAAAATCAAAACTCGAGTGGGATTTAATTGACTGTTACACGATTAGAAGAAAGTATATAAAGATTAGAAGTAACAAAGTACTCCAATACAATTAAATATTAACTGGCTTATGAAAAAACAACTGTCTTCAAATGTATTATTGTACCATCTCAACATTACGCTAGATGGCAGTAATGTTTTATGATTATGTTTTTTATCAGTTGTGCCAACTATGGAATCTTCATTGAACTCTGTGGACGGTTGCTAGTCAAGAAGGCTTTGTTGATTCAATTTCATTTTTATTAAAACATTTGCATTCCACTTCAATCATCCGGATCCCAGTAATCAACGTCACTTGACAGATGATTTTCAATAAATCTTAGTATTAAACAATCTCTGATACGTGACTATCCATAATATCATATAGCAGAAGCTATAACAAACATAACCTAAATAATATAAACAAGTGTTAGAAAAGTTTTAATTAGGGATGATGAAATAATCAAAAAACGTTTTAATTAACGATGATGAAATATAAAATAAACATGAATAATTTTAAAAGAAACAATTATTGAAAGTACAATTTTCAAATTTGAATGTTTTAGTGGTTGGTGGTTCAGTTGATGTTACATTGGACGTGTGTGTAAAAGAAGTGAACTCGTTGATGTACATGGTGTATCCCTCAACTTATTCAGGATTTCCGAATGGTGCTCTTCATATATGACCAGTGATGTTTATTAATTCTTGTTCTTGAATGCCAATGCGAGTCATATTTGAAAGTGCTGTGCATCGACTGGAGTGGTTTGTAATTTTCTGATTTTTGACGTCCAGACCAGTGCAGTTTGAAATGTTGGCAAACAAAGAAACAAATGCTAGGGTAGTGATAAAAATAAACCAACGCTAAGGACGCGATAAAATTGTGCGATAAGCAGCCATGATTGGTTGAAAGATGTCCTTTCGTACCGTTTTATTGGTCAAAAGTAGTGTGACGTAGTAAAAGTGTAATAGTCATAATAATTTTGTAATAAAATTGATATTAATATAGTCTTAAGCATGATATAAGCCTAAATCTGTACTGTAAATATTTTGTAATACATCAGATATTGATATAAATTAAAATATAATATAGGCCTACGCCTAAATCTAAGTACATATTTTCTGTCCTCTTTTTTCGAACAATGTCCTCCTGTTTGAAGCTTTGTGCCCTCTTTATCGATGTGAATCTGGTCACCCTAACTGAACTGAACATTCAAATTATACCAGTGAAATAGACTGATTATTGATTGGTCAATTTCACTTTGCATAACGGGGATGCATTTACGAGAAAATTAATTTCTTAGCTCTCGCCTAACTCTAACAATCTACCCACCTTTTTATGCTAGGATGGACTTTTCCAAAAGGACTTCGGTTCCAGAATATTAGGTAAAATTTCCTTTTCTACACTTTTAAGACGAATATGGGACAAACTTGCCAGACCAATGTTTGTAAGAGTTTTTTTTTTTTTTTTACTTTTAAATATCATTATAGTACTTTTTAATTTTTTCATTTTAGCACCAGAATTTTTGTTTTAAATATAAGCAAAATAACCCCCCCCCCAAAAAAAAACGCTTTTCCGACACAGGAAATAGGTTTTACGCATTTACAGGAGTTTGTGGCAAATTTACGTGTTTTAAATCCTGTAGGATAAAATTTAGAGAGCAGTTCCTTCTTACCGCATTCAAAATAATGGTACAATAGCCTATCTTCAAGCAGTCCTAAAATGTAATACTATTTATCAGAGTTCTTTCGTTTTTAGTGATGTGTGTATACACAATAAGCTTTAAAATAAAAAAGAATGGTTATTCTAGAGTAAATTTTTCACCTTAAAATATTTTGTGAATTTTTAACAATTTCTTCTATAAACTCACACCATGCCTTTGACAAGATAGACTCTATTCACTTATTATAGCATACATTGATTTAAAATTTTAGACACTAGTAATATATAAAATACATCCTATCAAAATTATTAATGTATCGGCAATATTATGGGCATAGGGCTTATAACAATTTTCACCGTCAAAAAAAAAAAAAAAAAAAAAAAAAATATATATATATATATATATATATATATATATATATATATATATAGGCCTAATTTCACAGTCCTTGTTTCTTCAAAGGTACTAGTTTTAGTACTCGTGTCTATTACACATTTTTCTTGTTTCAATGAATACTACCTTCTCTCGAAAAATTAAACTCTAAACCATGATTAATAGTTTACACTATTTTACTGTTTAATTCGGAAGTAACTCTTGTATATAGGTAACTTTGATCGAACTCAATTTGTTATGATCTTTGTAACTTGTAAGTTCATTAATATGTATGCATGTGTGTGTATATATATATATATATATATATATCTGCAGTGCTTGGGAAAAGTGGCATAAGTCAGTTTTCACAAACATTTTTAATAATTTATTGACAACTTACGGAACTTCTGCTGACTTGGGAAAAGAGACATAAGTATTTCTCCCATTACAATAATTCATACAGAAGAAAATCAAATCGACATAAACCAGTGTGAAGACTGTTTTTCTTCCTTCTCCTGTAAAATTAACATTTTTGACTTGTGCCACTTTTCCCGAGCACTACAGATATATACTTCTCGCTGATTGAATGAAAGAGAAGTACTTACAGCCTTAAATCTGCCAGCTAAAATAATAATAATAATAATAATAATAATAATATTATTATTATTATTATTATTATTATTATTATTATTATTATTATTATTATTAGACTTTAAATTCAAATTTTATCAGTTTATGAGTTTAAATCCCTCTTGAATTTTTTCGACGTTCCCCAGTTAAGACAAATATCAATATTAATTAATGCCATAACGCACCCTCGGATTCATATCGCCAAATATCACCAATTTCTACGCTAGTTGTTTGAGCAGTTTATACAGCGTCATTAAAAACCGACTAAAGATATTAGAGTCTTTGTGAAGAGATGAACAGTCTGCAGTACCTCATTGTACGAAAGATTAAGTCGTCTGCGAATAGGAAGCGATTCGAACTTTCCCTTATAATTACAAATATCTTCAGTCAGAACAATAAATTAGAAAAGAATCTGGGTTAAGCCTAGTGGCAGGAGTTATTATTTCAAAGACTCTGAAAACTTATTAAATATTGTTACAGAACAATTGAAAGGAGCAAGTCTTGAAAATGAATTTGTTCAGATTCCCTAAGGTAATAATAAAATGTAGTATCGTTTACGTAAAGAACACTCACTGGGTCGTCCCATGCAAAGACTGTATGAAAATCCCTTTCTCAAACCCTTTCTAGGACTAACACATGGCATGATGACGATAATGATGATGATAATAAGAATAATAGGATCTAATAATAATAATAATAATAATAATAATAATAAGGATTCAATAACTTTTTCTAATTCATTATTCACCTTCTTGTCATGTGGAAATAATTATTGAAGAAAAGTACCAAGAAAAGATGGAGTTGTTACAGATATAAAACAATGGAGTGAATTCTACTGACTTACTTACTTACTGGCTATTAAGGAACCCGGAGGTTCATTGCCGCCCTAACATAAGCCCGCCATTGGTCTCTATACTGACCAAGATTAATCCATTCTCTATCATCATATCCCACCTCCCTCAAATCCATTTTAATATTATCTTCCCATCTACGTCTCGGCCTCCCCAAAGGTCTTTTTTCCCTCTGGCCTCCCAACTAACACTCTATATGCATTTCTGGATTCGCCCATACGTGCTACATGCCCTGCCCATCTCAAACGTCTGGATTTAATGTTCCTAATTATATCAGGTGAAGGATACAATGCGTGCAGTTCTGCGTTGTGTAACTTTCTCTATTCTCCTGTAACTTCATCCCTTTTAGCCCCAAATATTTTCCTAAGAACCTTATTCTCAAAAACCCTCAATCTCTGTTCCTCTCTCAAAGTGAGAGTCCAAGTTTCACAGCCATACAGAACAACCGGTAATATAACTGTTTTATAAATTCTAACTTTCAGATTTGTTGACAGCAGACTAGATGACAAAAGCTTCTCAACCGAATAATAACAGGCATTTCCCATATTTATTCTGCGTTTAATTTCCTCCCGAGTGTCATTTACATTTGTTACTGTTGCTCCAAGAGAATTCTACTGACAGTGGTAATAATTGAAGAGAAGTACTAAGAAAAGATGGAGTTGTTACAGATATAAAACAATGGAGTGAATTATACTGGCAGTGGTAATAATTGAAGAGAAGTACTAAGAAAAGATGGAGTTGTTACAGATGTAAAACAATGGAGTGAATTCTACTGACAGTGGTAATAATTGAAGAGAAGTACTAAGAAAAGATGGAGTTGTTACAGATGTAAAACAATGGAGTGAATTCTACTTACAGTGGTAATAATTAAAGAGAAGTACTAAGAAAGATGGAGTTGTTACAGATGTAAAACAATGGAGTGAATTCTACTGACAGTGGTAATAATTGAAGAGAAGTACTAAGAAAAGATGGAGTTGTTATAGATGTAAAACAATGGAGTGAATTATACTGGCAGTGGTAATAATTGAAGAGAAGTACTAAGAAAGATGGAGTTGTTACAGATGTAAAACAATGGAGTGAATTCTACTGACAGTGGTAATAATTGAAGAGAAGTACTAAGAAAAGATGGAGTTGTTACAGATGTAAAACAATGGAGTGAATTCTACTTACAGTGGTAATAATTAAAGAGAAGTACTAAGAAAAGATGGAGTTGTTACAGATGTAAAACAATGGAGTGAATTCTACTTACAGTGGTAATAATTAAAGAGAAGTACTAAGAAAGATGGAGTTGTTACAGATGTAAAACAATGGAGTGAATTCTACTGACAGTGGTAATAATTAAAGAGAAGTACTAAGAAAGATGGAGTTGTTACAGATGTAAAACAATGGAGTGAATTCTACTGACAGTGGTAATAATTGAAGAGAAGTACTAAGAAAAGATGGAGTTGTTACAGATGTAAAACAATGGAGTGAATTCTACTTACAGTGGTAATAATTAAAGAGAAGTACTAAGAAAAGATGGAGTTGTTACAGATGTAAAACAATGGAGTGAATTCTACTGACAGTGGTAATAATTGAAGAGAAGTACTAAGAAAAGATGGAGTTGTTACAGATGTAAAACAATGGAGTGAATTCTACTTACAGTGGTAATAATAATTAAAGAGAAGTACTAAAACAAGAAAACAGTGGTAATAATTAAAGAGAAGTACTAAGAAAAGATGGAGTTGTTACAGATGTAAAACAATGGAGTGAATTCTACTGACAGTGGTAATAATTGAAGAAAAGAAGTACTAAAACAAAGAAAAGATGGAGTTGTTACAGATGTAAAACAATGGAGTGAATTCTACTTACAGTGGTAATAATTAAGAAAAGAAAGAGTAAAACAAAGTACTAAGAAAGATGGAGTTGTTACAGATGTAAAACAATGGAGTGAATTCTACTGACAGTGATAATAATTGAAGAGAAGTACTAAGAAAAGATGGAGTTGTTACAGATGTAAAACAATGGAGTGAATTCTACTTACAGTGGTAATAATTAAAGAGAAGTACTAAGAAAAGATGGAGTTGTTACAGATGTAAAACAATGGAGTGAATTCTACTGACAGTGGTAATAATTGAAGAAAAGTATCAAGAAAAGATGGAGTTGTTACAGAAATAAAACAATGGAGTGAATTCTACTGACAGTGGTAATAATTGAAGAGAAGTACGGTACTAAGAAAAGATGGAGTTGTTACAGATGTAAAACAATGGAGTGAATTCTACTAAAAATTGTAATATTTGAAGAGAAGTATCAAGAAAAGATGGAGTTGTTGTAGACATGAAACATTGGAATGAATTCTACTACCATGTGGAAATGATTGAAGAGAAGATGGTCTACCAAGGAAATGTGGAGCTGTTTCTGGCGTAAAAAAAATAGGTTCTGAGAGTGACTGTAACAAGATTTACAATTCTGAAACTTCATAGGAAGAATATGGATAAGTAGGCTACCTACTTTGAAAGTGCTTCATATAGCGAAAAGTCCGAAGAGAATTTGTGACATGTAAAGACAACACTGGCGTACGTTTTTGTCAAGATGCATTTGGGTTCTTAATTCTAATTGAATTGTGAGAACGTCTAATACTGAAAAGAGGACAGAAAGTGCTAAATGATTGAAACATGATTAAAAAACTATTTTGTTACGACATAAATAACAAGTTTAATAGGTTTTCATTATTGTGATGTACGCAGAAATTCTGCATTACCATTACCGCTCCTGCACAGAAATATACGTACTTCGGTACATGATAGCCTATACGTCTTTGTGATTTAAGACGGCGCTCATTCCGTCGGATCCCGGCCACTTAATCACTCGTAATGAGTGCACCTCTGCACATAGTGTGTTGGACATTGTGCCACTGTCACACATCGCATGAGGGTTGGCTTTTAAAGGGAAACTAAGAGGTGGAACTTAAACTGGGAGGATTCAATTCGGCATTGGAACTGGAATCCGGTGTGGCGTAGTGGAAAAAGCGTCAGCACATAGAGCTAAAAACTCGGGTTCGAGTCCCGGGCCGGAGAGAATTTTACTCCGCTGCACCCATCCATCATTAATAAGTTTTTGTTTTTTTTTATGTAGAAAACTCACTGTTTATGAAAAGAAACAAGAACATTTCTGAATCCTGAAGAAATCAAGGTATTGCATTTGGCACAGCGACAGGGATGATATGGAAATGAACACTAACTTAAAAAGAGGTAGGTTGCGTATGACATGCATGTGCTAAATCACCTTCGATTATCCTCATTTTAGCATATTTATCGTCACTCCAACACTTAGATTGACAACAGGTCTCCATTCTTTACGAAGCGGAGTGTACACTTCCTATCTTGTAAGGAAATGGAATACGAATCATTCTTCATTATTCGTCTCTCTTGTCTCCAACACGAGGCACCAAATGGCGTCGCTGTCACCTTGAATTCCTAACTGTAAACTACTATAACCTGACTCAATCCACGGAACCACAATGAGATGTTCCTGGGAGAACACAGATCTAAGCCATTCAAAGCCTCTATTACGATGCATGGGAGCTATTCGACAAGCTGAGACAATGATGTAAATTATGACAATAGCAATGCGAGGGATATTCAAACAGCTATGAAAGCCTTAAGAAAACATCCAATATAATGCATACACAAGGACATTACTGTTTCTGTGCTAATAACGTTTGTGTAAATGCAAATGATAAACTGTAATATGAAGCAATTCACAATCTGATACAGTAAGAATACCTACTTTAACGCACGTACATAAAATAATAATAATAATAATAATAATAATAATAACAATAATAATAATAACATTAATAATAATAACGATCATCATCATCATAAACGCCAATAATAACAACAACAACAATAATAATAATAATAATAATAATACTACTACTACTATTACTACTACTACTACTACTAATAATAATAATAATAATTAACACCAATAATAACTAATAATAATAGTAATAATAATTAACACTAATAATAACTAACAACAATAATTATTATTATTATTAACACCAATAATAACTAACAACAATAATAATAATAATAATTAACACCAATAACAACTAACAACAATAATAATAATAATTAACACCAATAATAACTAACAACAATAATAATAATAATTAACACCAATAATAACTAACAACAACAACAACAATAATAATAATAATAATAATAATAATAATAATAATAATAATTAACACCAATAACAACTAACAACAATAATAATAATAATTAACACCAATAACAACTAACAACAATAATAATAATAATTAACACCAATAATAACTAACAATTATAGTAATAATAATTAACACTAATAATAACTAACAACAACAATAATAATAATTATTATTAACACCAATAATAACTAACAACAATAATAATAATTAACACCAATAACAACTAACAACAACAATAATAATAATAATCACCAATAACAACTAACAACAACAATAATAATAATAATAATAATAATAATAATAATTAACACCAATAAAAACTAAAACAATAATAATAATATTAATCAACACCAATAACAACTAACAACAATAATAATAATAATTAACACCAATAATAACTAACAACAACAATAATAATAATTAACAACAATAATAATAATTAACAATAATAATAATTAATAATAATAATAATAATAATAATAATAATAGTAATATTAACCTTCTGAGGACTGGGTAAATTTTGTTACATAAACGACTAATGTGCTGTTATTACTTGAAATATCAAGTATTTTTGCTCTTTTTTAAAGTACATTTATTCACAAAAGGCTAAATACCGAAATAAATGAATCGTAATCAAGTAATACTTACTTACTGGCTTTTAAGGAACCCGGAGGTTCATTGCCGCCCTCACATAATCCCGCCATTGGTCCCTATCCTAAGCAAGATTAATCCAGTCTCTATCATTATATCCCACTTCCCTCAAATCCATTTTAATATTATCTTCCCATCTACGTCTCGGCCTCCCCAAAGGTCTTTTTCCCTCCGGCCTCCCAACTAACATTTCTGGATTCGCCCATACGTACTACATGCTCTGCCCATCTCAAACGTCTGGATTTAATATTCCTATTTATGTCAGGTCAAGAATACAATGCGTGCAGTTCTGTGTTGTGTAACTTTCTCCATTCTTCTGTAACTTCATCCTCTTAGCCCCAAATATTTTCCTAAACACCTTATTCTCAAACATCCTTAACTTATGTTCCTCTCTCTCAGTGAGAATCCAAGGTTCAGAACCATAAAGAACAACCGGTAATATAACTGTTTTATAAATTCTAACTTTCAGATTTTTTGTCACATCCCACCTCTAGTGTATATAACACATGCGAGAAGTGCGTATTACGCACACGACAATGTTCACACCTTGTGCGTAAAAAAATTCACAATTTGTTAACATAAATAGCTACAGTATTTCGCTTCGCAGGAAGCAGAACGTTTTTTGATGTGTAAGTACATAAGAAACAGAACAGAAAAATGAAGATGTTACGGAAGACATAGCAATCTAAAGGCATCGGTAGTGTGTAAAATCAGTTCAACAACTTCCATACAAATCTATTCCTGTTTAACCACGCATTAAGTTCCCAGCCAAACACGACAACAACAAAGGCTTACTGCCGGTTTTCCTCTAAGAAACTCATTATGAATTTATCATTGTGAATTAATCATATTTCACGCTGGAATACATTAAAAACTGGAAGTCATTAAAATTAACACAAGATGTAATTTCAGGACATCTCTCGCGAGATTAAATTCTCTCTTTTCCCTCTCCCCAGTCCATCCCTCAACAATTCATTGCAAAAGAAAATAATTTCCACTCCCATTCTTCGTAACAGCGGAATTCCACCATAAAAATTCTCCTTCTTTAGAAAGCATTCCGACAAATGAATAAGGTTTTCCTATTATAATTTGACAGCCGTGCCTTCATAGTCAGAGGACCGGGTTTTGCACACGTTCGCAGCAATGAATGATCGGCATATAGGCTTCTATTCTGCTGTGCGTGTAACCCTTACAAGAGTGCTAACCTTCCATTTCGTGAAAAAATATTAAATTCCACGCTTTGACACTGTACCTCTAGTGTGAATTTCTAGCCACTTTCTGTACTTCCGGTCGTTCACCGCATTGTTTCACAGAAACGGAAAGAGTCGTAGAAATGATTAAAAATTCCATTTAAGGAAAAACACAGGAAAACGTTACTCCCCCCTCCACTTTGTCACTATACAAAGCACAAAGAAAAAGAGTAGAGATGGGACGATACCAAATTTTGTCGGTAATCAATACTACAGGTTTTTAGTGTCGATACTCAATACCTTCATATCTTTATCAATTAAAATACAAATAGATCATTAATATGGTTATTTTAAGACTACAATTATTTATTTATTTCTTCCTGTAACCACTACAGGTTGCCATTGACAAAGAATACCATGATACAATAAAAGAGTAAATGCCTTGAGGCTTAGTGATACATTGTTGTTAGAGTGAAAAATAACAGTTTGAAATAGATTGAAACAATAATAAACGAAGTAACGTCAAGAAGATGCGAATAAAAGTCATGGTCCATATGTATGATGCCTGAAAATAGTTATTGATCCTTTGAGTGTTGCAATTATTGTTATAACTCTTAAAATATCTTTATGCAGGCCAAAAGATTTACAGAAGTCGACTAGGAACCGGGGGATGGTCCCACGGGCTCCTATCATTAGTCCCGTAATGACGATGGATTCCAGATGGTATTTGTCCTTATAAAAACTGATGGAAGGTTCATATATATTCCTTTTCTCCTCGTGTACTTCTTCTGGCTGATGTTCATGCGATTCGAATCTCACAGTAGGTTCTATGATGTAACCTTCGAGAGAGGGAGGTTTAAATGCAATTATGTAGACTCTCCGATTACTGCACTCACTGGATTCATATAGTGAATAACCTTTGTTCATTAAGGCAGTTGCTATTATAGATATTACTGTATGATGCCGTGTATTTCGTAGAAGTTCACCGTGTGGACAGGCGCCGAGGACATGGGCAAGGGTTTCAACCTCCCTGTCGCAACATCGACAGAGGTTACCTATATCAAACAGATCTGTATTTCCATATTAAAAGTGTATATTTTATTGTGAGACATTTTACACATTTATGATTATATTGATGAAACCCTAGGGTAAATACAATATAACACTACTAGAGGCGTGTTTCTCAAAAATACTAGTTTAGTAGCTCACCATTTACTAGTTACCAGAGTATATTTCACCAGTTCTAGTAGATTATGTTCCTCAAACTATTTTACCAGTCTAGTAACTTGTGACAATTTTTCACTAGTCACATGATCTCTTTCACTAGTCAGCTGATTGAGTTTCATTTGTTTGTAGTCATTGGTAGATATTATTATTTGAGGTTAGAAGGCTAAGTTTTTTTGTGTTTTGGTTTTGATTTCTCTTTTCGGCTGAAATGCCATCAATTGAAAGCAAATTAACTATACTCAGAATGATTAGTGAATCAAAGAATATAGCCCACACCTGTGGAGTAACGGTCAGCGCGTCTGGCTGCGAAACCAGGTGGCCCGGGTTCGATTCCCGGTCGGGGCAAGTTACCTGGTTGAGGTTTTTCCGGGGTTTTCCCTCAACCCAATACGAGCAAATGCTGGGTAACTTTCGGTGCTGGACTCCGGATTCATTTCACCGGCATTATCACCTTCATATCATTCAGACGCTAAATAACCTAGATGTTGATACAGCGTCGTAAAATAACCCAATAAAATAAAATAAAAATCAAAGAATATATTATTCGGTGCTTTTCCAAGCATATTAACAAAAAATGATAAAGTAAACGAATTTTAATTTTAATTCTGATAGTATGTTGCACCAACAAATATTATTTATTCAATCATGGCAACACTTCATCGATATAACACAGTACGCAGAAAAACATTGATTATTTAAGTTTACGACACATACACCTAGAGGCTTGGTTATCAATTAGCATTATATATACACATCTGAAGATGGTACATAGGTACCGAAAACGTTAATGAAAATATGATTTATTAGTTTCACCATTTTAATTGTATGATAAGCAAAGGCGGAACACACACACATAATTATAGTCAAATCATCATCATCATCATCATCATCATTATTATTATTATTATTATTATTATTATTATTATATATCTCATTACTTGAGGGCAGACGACAAGAAAAATAATGTAACGGATCATCGTTTCCACAATTATGATCTAATTAATACACGAATAATAATAGTTTCTTTTGTAGATCTCATTAAACACAACTACGATGACTACTTCGTTGTGGTCTTCACGATACCGGGTATAATAAAATTATTATTCTGTATCCCTATGAAGCAATCTAATTTCTCGAAAACTATAAATTTATTTGACAGCAAGGAAAAACCTTGACCAATTAGTCAATCACAGCATGAATAGGTATTTCGTAATGTTCGTGATGTAAATGTGGATGCATGTCACACAGAGGTGAATTACACAGCAGTTTGCCTGGAGTGAGAGAGAGATGTTCCTGCATAACACGGATAAGCACATCTTAAACCGGAGTACGTGACCATACACAAAGCACTGGAAACACGACGGTTGCTTCATCCCAGGTGTGCCAACCTACCCTACGCAGCGAAATGTTTCTTCTCCGTCTTAAATCGCATCTCATTCGGTTCAATGATGATCCTTGAAGCTTAAATTTCAGTGTAAATTTGGACGTACTAATACATATTTATGACAGTAAAGTATGAAGAAGTATTTCATTGAATAAGGTAAGTTCATTCTTCCATCCACTTCATTTTCCGAAAATGGTTCTAATCCCATGTAGGGGCGTATTTTGCGGTATGCAATACAATTTCGCAGATAATTAATTTCTCTGAAGTCATGTGATATAAACCTGCAGCTTAATGAGTTATTCATTCATTCATTCATTCATTCATTCATTCATATATTTTATTCCATAGATCTTACATGAGCAATGAAGCTTTAAGATGTGGAACAAGTCAACATTTTACAATATTACAATTACAATTTTTACAAATTTTTATAGTTTTACAATTTAGTAATTTTCTACAATTTTTACAATTTTGTGTTTTTTTTTTTCTTTTTTTGGCGAGATGTAGTGAGATGAGATGAGGTCCGAGGATTCGCCAAAATATTACCCGGCATTTGCCTTTTGGTGGGGGAAACTTCATATTAAGTATTGCAATAAATAAATAAATAAACAAACAACTTACTTACTTACTGGCTTTTAAGGAACCCGGAGGTTCATTGCCGCCCTCACATAAGCCCGCCATTGGTCCCTATCCTGAGCAAGATTAATCCAGCCTCTACCATCATATCCCACCTCCCTTAAATCCATTTTAATATTATCTTCCCACCTACGTCTCGGCCTCCCCAAAGGTCTTATTCCCTCCGGCCTCCCAACTAACACTCTATATGCATTTCTGGATTCGCCCATACGTGCTACATGTCCTGCCCATCTCAAACGTCTGGATTTTATGTTCCTAATTATGTCAGGTGAAGAATACAATGCGTGCAGCTCTGCGTTGTGTAACTTTCTCCATTCTCCTGTAACTTCATCCCTCTTAACCCCAAATATTTTCTTAATCACCTTATTCTCAAACACCCTTAACTTATGTTCCTCTCTCAAAGTGAGAGTCCAAGTTTCACAAATATACAGAACAACCCGTAATATAACTGTTTTATAAATTCTAACTTTCATTTTTTGACAGAAGACTAGATGACAAAAGCTTCTCAACCGAATAATAACAGACATTACCCATATTTATTCTCTGTTTAATTTCCTCCCGAGTGTCATTTATATTTGTTACTGTTGCTCCAAGATATTTGAATTTTTCCACCTCTTCCAAGGATAAATCTCCAATTTTTATAGTTCCATTTCGTACAATATTCTGATCACGAGACATAATCATATACTTAGTCTTTTCGGGGTTTACATCCAACCATATCGCTTTACTTGCTTCAACTAGAATTTCCGCGTTTTCCCTAACAACTAACTAAATAAACAAATAAATATATATACAACTAAACAAACAAATAAATAAATAAGTAAATGAATGAATGAACGAATGAATGAATAAATGAATAAATGAATAAATACATTAATAAAAAATAAAGCTGTAAAAATGACCATCCAAGATTAGGAGTGTCTTATAATCGAGGGATCATATTTTAGGAAAAAAGTACAAAGAGAGAGAGAGAGAGAGAGAGAGAGACAGAGTGTGTGTGTGTGTGTTAGTGTGCGCGCGTGTGTGTGTATTTATTCATCCATTTATTTATTCATTAATTGGTTAATTCATTAATTAATTAGTTTATTTTATTATTTATTTATTCATTTATTGAGATGGGTAAGGCATGTAGCACGTACGGGCAAATCAGAAATGCATGTAGAGTGTTACTTGGAAAACCGGAGGGAAAAAGACCTTTGAGGAGGCCGAGACGTAGATGGGCGGATGATATTAAAATGAATTTGGGGCGGGTGGGATATGATGGTAAGAACTGGAATAATCTTTCTCAGAATAGGGACCGATAGCGAGCTTATGTGAGGGTTGCAATGAACCTTCGGGTTTCTAAAAGCAATTTGTAAGAAATAATAATAATAATAATAATAATAATAATAATAATAATAATAATAATAATAAATAGTAATAACGAATTAAAAAGTGGTGTACAATTAAGAGGATAAGTTAAAAACTTCTTTCCCAGCCAAACAATTAAGAATTAACTGGTGTACTGTATATAGGCATATGAGAATATTCCGTAAATAATAATAATAATAATAATAATAATAATAATAATAATAATAATAATAATAATAATATAGCAATAATATCAGTCATAATAAAGTATCGTCAATAATAAACATTTTGTATGGAAGATAGCCTGCTTAAACACTTGCTACAGGCCTCACCGAGGATTTCGGTCACCAGGCGCTACTCCTTATTTGTGTTACGTGTATTTACGTCATGAAATATCAAGGTAATGCATTAATTTCTTACTGAATGAAATTTGTACACTCACTATTGTATTTTCTTTGACAGTGCGTTACTTACTTTTTACGCACTAGTGTTTTAAAGGCTAATTTTACGCACGGGTGACAGAGAGTAAAATGCAACTTCACGCACTATCGTGGAAAAAATACTTCTGATCTTAATATAATGCTTGTCTCGACTATTCAAGTGAACTCTAAAATCGGAATTTTTTTTATCGTTTTTATAGGTTTCGGGCGGGACGCATTTTTCGGGCACATAAAATCGGAACAATCCCGAATTTTGGGGACGTATGACAACCCTATTTTCAACATCTACTGTGAAGACAAGCAATTCTCCCAGAAATATTTTACATTTAGAAAGAAGATCCACCTTCTTAGCTTCTATCAAACAGAAAAAGTAAGATTTAAAGAAAAAAAAAAAACACACAAGTTTTATATGGATCGCTCTGTATGTTATACTGAGGATCACGTAAGAGTAATTCCTAAAAGACTAATTTGGCCGTCTCTTCAGTGTTGCCAACTAATACTAGATATCACCAAAAGAGGATAAAATCACACAATGCCATGTAATATAATAATAATAATAATAATAATAATAATAATAATAATAATAATAATAATAATAATAATATAGTATTAACAATAACGATGTCTTGTTTATTTACCACATCTCATCTTTATGTTGAGGAGGTGTTTTCTAAAAGGTTCAATAATTTGTGAAAGATTATATTTCTCTTCTGGGCCTCTCGCACATTATGTTAGTTGTTAGGCCTAGTAGATTAGACTATGATCTAATATTAAAATGTATTTTGTCTGACAACATGAAATTCATTGCTTTGATAAACAATTTACGAATCACGAGACCTAACCTACAAATGTATTTTGTTTCATCACGTGAAATGATTAGTATGAATTCCGAAAACGAATGCCACTTTGAAATGTATGCTTTAGAATATGTACTCCATTATTGTAACAAAATTCTAAACACGAAAGAAATTAATTAAAATGTGAAATAGTATTTCTATCGATTACTCAAGGACATGTATCACACGAAATATATTATTATATATTTATTTACACTTAGTGTACCTGACTCTAATCTTGAAATTGTAACCACAACACAAAGCAACACATACAATAACTATTATATATTAATATTAATACTGATATTAATTATCAGTATGTTCAAATTTCACTAGCTTCCAGTAATCGGCTCAGAAATCTAGAAGTATTTGTATTTTCAGATTTTAAACTACTGACAACTTGTGTCACTGCTGCCAACATAACAGTTATAAAATCACTACCAGTTGTAGTATTTCTCAGTACCGAAATTCGAAACGAAGTTGGCAAAAGAAAATTCAACCTGCAAACTACACCTTTTCCAGTTGTATTTCAGAAATTATCAAATGTATTTCAGATTAGTCAATTGTATTTCAGAAATTATCAATTGCATTTCAGATTTGTCAATATTGTATTTCAGCTGGTATCAATTTTATTTCAGATTTGTCAATTATATTTCAGATGGTACCAAATGTATTTCAGATTTGTCAATTGTATTTCAGAAATTATCAATTGCATTTCAGATTTGTCAATTGTATTTCAGATGGTGTCAAATGTATTTCGGATTTGTCAATTGTATTTCAGATGGCATCAAATGTATTTCAGAAAATAAGCAATGCATTTAAGATTACGTAGTCACTTTTATTTCACAAAATAACAAACGTAGACCTACATTAAAAAAATGGAAAATGCATTAAAAGAATACTAAACTTTATTGCATTTTAGCTTCTGACAAGCATATTCACTATAGCTAAAGCTGCAGCTTGTTGAAGTGTACTGTGTTGTACTGCACTAGCACAATCACCACCAACAATATTATGTGTGTTGCTTCATCAATTTTACTCTCTACAGTAGGTAAATTAGCCTACAACACCAGAAACTATGACGTCAGGAATTCCAAGATGGGTTTTTACGTACGTCTTCACTTTACACCAAATGATCTGGATTGGATTTAACATTGGAGAATAAGGTGCCAACCGTAAGTTCTGAAATACAATTGATATTTTCTGAAATACAATTGACAAATCTGAAATACAATTGATAATTTCTGAAATACAATTGATAATTTCTGAAATGCAATTGACAAATCTGAAATACAATTGATAATTTCTGAAACACAATTGACTAATCTCAAATACATTTAATAATTTCTGAAATACAATTGACTAATCTGAAATACAATTGATAATTTCTGAAATACAATTGATAATTTCTGAAATACAATTGATATTTTCTGAAATACAATTGACAAATCTGAAATACAATTGATAATTTCTGAAATACAATTGACAAATCTGAAATACAATTGATAATTTCTGAAATACAATTGACAAATCTGAAGTACAATTGATAATTTCTGAAATACAATTGACAAATCTGAAATACAATTGATAATTTCTGAAATACAATTGACAAATCTGAAATACAATTGATAATTTCTGAAATACAATTGATAATTTCTGAAATACAATTGACAAATCTGAAGTACAATTGATAATTTCTGAAATACAATTGACAAATCTGAAATACAATTGACAAATCTGAAATACAATTGATAATTTCTGAAATACAATTGACAAATCTGAAATACAATTGATAATTTCTGAAATATAATTGACAAATCTGAAATACAATTGATAATTTCTGAAATACAATTGACAAATCTGAAGTACAACTGATAATTTCTGAAATACAATTGACAAATTTGAAATACAATTAATAATTTCTGAAATATAATTGACAAATCTGAAATACAATTGAAAATTTCTGAAATACAATTGACAAATCTGAAATACAATTGATACCATCTGAAATACAATTGACAAATCTGAAATACAATTGAAAAATCTGAAATACGATTGACAAATCTGAAATACAATTGACAAATCTGAAATACAATTGACAAATCTGAAATACAATTGACAAATCTGAAATACATTTGATACCATCTGAAATATAATTGACAAATCTGAAATACAATTGATATTTTCTGAAATATAACTGGAAAAGATGTAGAAAATCACCATATGTAGCTTATGTAGTAATGGGTGAAAAATTGTTAGGTTTCAACCTTGAGGTATTAAGTAAGCAGATCCGGAGTATATTAACGGTGGTTCCTTTAGCGATTACGAATGCTACCTACCAAGAAGCTGAGGCAGCAATACCAAGAACTTGGCAATGAATGGAGCCGGTGCGATGACCTTGTCGGTTCTTAAAATGGGGAGCTTCATACTCGATAATTGAGAGGCGTGGCTCCATCTGCTTGATAGTAATTGTTACTCAGTGTGACTTAATTAGAGCTTCTAAATTAATGTGTCAAAGTGAGTAATTAATAGCAATTGACACAGCCCAAAATTCCAAGAACGGATCTAACGACTCTGCCTCTTTGGTGCAGAAAGAAGTAAGACGAGGTTCCTTGTAATTATACCGAACACTAACAATAACTGGGTTAGGCACAGAGATATTCGGGAAGTCTTCGACAGTAAAGTTCCCTCAGAAGACGTACTCCCACTGAATTCAATGGAAAGGAATTGATACTATGAAACCTTCCATTGTTCTCTTTTCCGGAAATGCGTTACTGTGGTTGCAATTCATATTGATAAGAACTAAATGAGCGTTGTCTATTGAATGAGACTTTAATGTAGGTTCGTATATTGAAATAATACACGCTGTATTTAGAGACAGTCCTTTCCCAGTACAAAATGATACATCTTTAAGCATTTACGTAGACAAAGTTACGACTAAACGTGTACATTTTACTTAAGTTGTAAGGAAAAAAGTTTATAAACAAGGAATTAATACAGTATTTCCTTAAGTTTTGAAAAGATCGGTTTGAACATCCAATAAATTCAGGTCTCTGAGTTATTATTGTTTTTGTCAAAATTATGAAAATAAAAACTCAGATTTTAAAACAAAATCTGCAGAAACATTCAATTTAAGTGAAACGTGCGTTCAAATGGACGAAAGTAAATGTTTTGAGCTATTTCTCAAAAGATATGCAATGTGAATTTGGGTTTACAACACGATATAAAATAGTAATTTATGATTCAAGTTCGTAAAGGTTTTGGCACGAGTGTAAAGTCTGTAAAACGAGACGAAGCCGTCTAAACTCAGCACCATTAAGAAATAAGTACTCATTTAATTACAGCCCTTTTATTCATTATCACAATTTCATGGCCGTCTAAATCGGCCAATAGTCTCAATCAACAAAGCGATTAGGAAACGTTTGGTGAAGGATGCATAAAACAGAGAAAAATTCCCTGTTCTATCCATTCTTCATCATATGGTAACGTAGAATTCCTGCACGGAAATATCACAGTCTACTATATACAGTCACGAAGCTTAAGTTTTGAGGGTGCTAGAAACAATAGACTGTGACGGTACTATTTTGCATTGCCTGTAATGAGGCGATATTAGCGATCCTAGTGGTGAGCAACTATCTAATGTTTGCATATTTACTACTTATTGAGCTTCGCGACTGTATATACTAGAACGTGGAAATATCATATGTACTTCGGTACATCATAATAATATGATATCTTGATGCAATGAGTACTACAGATGTAAATTCAGAATAATACGGGATAAAATGTAAATATGAATGCTAAATTTGTTACTTATTTGTGTTACATGTATTGTTTACGTCATGAAAGACCAAAATAATGCATTAATTTCTTATTGAATGAAGTTTGTACATTGAATATTGCATTTTCTTTGGCAGTGCGTAAAATGAATGGTAGTGCGTAAAGTGATTATTTATATTTTTACGCACTAGTGTTTTAAAGGCTCACTTTATGTACTGATAACAGAGGGTAAAATGCAACTTTACGCATTATCATAGAAAAAATAAATAAAAACCTATAACGCGTTTTGTAAGTATGTGGATGGTTAATTAGAAAATTAGACAAAATCTGGGTAGGTTGCCAACAGCTAATCGACGGCTCATCTTAGAATACACACCAACTCAGGTCTGAATATCAGCATTCCGTCCCTTGTCAGTCCACTAGAGATGTCAGCCTTTCTAATGAGAGGAAATAAAGTGTTAATCTTTTTATTTAATTTGCAAGAAAACCGTAATTTTATTGAAGAAATGCAAAGAGATAAATCATTATGTATCAGCTTCTCTAACGGTAGTAAAAATCAGATTCAGACTGATAGTAGGCCTACTTATCGAGTACAATAGTATTAACATTTAGAAGGCCATCAGGCCTTCTCTTCCCCTCTATCAGGGGATTACAACTACAATATTAAGAAAACATATACATATACTATACATATATCTACCTCTATGCCCCTCAGTCGCCTTCATGGCATGTAAAAGGGTTTTATATGTGTATACATAAAGAAGGGTCCAGGGGAAAAACATGCTAAGTCACATTTTACTGTTTTTACAGGAGAGCAAGTTTAAAGTTTCAAGGTCCATTACATTCTATTGTCTCTGAGGTATCATTCTTCAAATATTTCTGGCTTAATCAAGTTTTTACTCTGTACAATTAAATGACAGAAATCTCTACTGCCTGAGGCATTACATAGCATCCAAAACAAAAAAAAATTATACTTTTGGACTTAACAGGTTTTTCCCCTGGACCCTGTGATACACATCCGGGGTGAAAAGAAATGCGTTACATTTCTGCTCGGATATGATTCCTAGAAGCATGACGAACAAAAAATATTATTTTGTTTCACTGAACACGGTTTTGCGGAATAAAAACATTGTGTGTTAAAATATTCATAACGGATTTTTATTTTTAAACACAACTTTTTCTAGTACAGCAATGTAAACTATTACGGCCAGATTTCAGCTCTAATTTGATAATGAAATTTACAGATTTCAAACAGTGCCTAAAAAGGAACTGAAAATTTTACTCATGAGCTGTAGTAACGTGACTGTTGAAAGCTGGTAACGTTGCAGCCGGGGTACCTCAGGTGGAACCATACCCACCCTCTGCAAGTCAGTAAAATGAAGCAGTGCGCATTGTTTTTTATGTTGTCCAACGTTGCTACATGTTGCATGTACACTTCCCGAAAAGCTGCATTCTTTTGAAGAACGTAAACACAGTTTGAATTAAAAATACATACCGGTATATATCCTAGTCAGAAATAAGTAAGGATGAAGAGGAGAAAGAGCGAGAAAGAAAATAGAAGAAAATATTCAAAAGTGGAAAGGAAATATGAAGGAAAGAAAAACAAGAATATAGTAGGAAAGAAAAAGAAAACCTAGAAATTTTGAATTGCTTCCTTTTCCTGAATTTGTAACAGGAGATTTACTTATTTCTGATAAGAAACATGAGGCCGATATACTTAAACTGTGTCTACTTATCCAGAACCAGCTCAGCATGGAAAACTATGGACCGGAGGAACGTGAAACTCAATGTGAACATTTTGGAGGGCATGCGGAAGAGAAATGATGGACAGAAACCTCCATTCATTCATCATCCCTCAAGAAGATTTGGAAAGAGGACCTCTCCGTAACATAAGTGTTCGCGAAGAGCAGTCGAATTGTTGCTTTTAAGTTGGTCTTTTTGTCAAAAATCCATCTTAATTAAAGTAGTCAATACTGATGACAACTGTTACGTATAGTCACACCATAAACCATTCCATCAGTGAATTTTGGCTTTACTTACTGGCTTTTAAGGAACCCGGAGGTTCATTGCCGCCCTCACATAAGCCCGCCATTGGTCCCTATCCTGAGCAAGATTAATCCAGTCTCTACCATCATATCCCACCTCCCTCAAATCCATTTTAATATTATCTTCCCATCTATGTCTCCCCAAAGGTCTTTTTCTTCCGGCCTCCCAACTAACACTCTATATGTATTTCTGGATTCTCCCATACGTGCTACATACCCTGCCCATCTCAAACGTCTGGATTTAATGTTCCTAATTATGTCAGGTGAAGAATACAATGCGTGCAGTTCTGTGTTGTGTAACTTTCTCCATTCTCCTGTAACTTCATCCCTCTTAGCGCCAAATATTTTCCTAAGCACCTTATTCTCAAACACCCTTAATCTCTGTTCCTCTCTCAAAGTGAGAGTCCAAGTTTCACAACAATGTAGAACAACCGGTAATGTAACTGTTTTATAAATTCAAACTTTCAGATTTTTTGACAGAAGATTGGATGATAAAAGCTTCTCAACCGAATAATAACAGGCTTTTCCCATATTTATTCTGTGTTTAATTTCCTCCCGAGTATCATTTATATTTGTTACTGTTGCTCCCAGGTATTTGAATTTTTCCACTTCTTCAAAAGATATCTCGAAAAGACAAAGTATATGATTATGTCTCGTGACGAGAATATTGTACGAAATGGAAATATAAAAATTGGAATTCTGGTTTTACACTTAAAAAAAAATTATGTTAAAATTTATCGCGATCAAGTCCCCTGTATTTTTTTCATCAGATGTTGGTCACCCTGTCTACTATACGAAATTTTAATATATCCGTTTTATACAAAACGTGCTAAAAATATAACTTTCAACATATTATCTTAAGCATATTTTATTTTAATGAATATTACTCAACGAATAAAATAAGAAGCAAGATATTAATCCAATAGCTTACTTTTCGTATTTCTATTGTATTTGAATAACAATTCGGATATGAACAATAGAACGATGCTTAGGTATGATACCACAAAAAGAACGCTGAAAGTGAGTCAATTTTTATATTACAAAACTACAGAAGAATGAAGGAAATCTGGTACTATGCTTACTTGGTTGCCGACGGGTTTAAATTTTTATTTTCCTACTTGATGGACGCGCCTGTCACTTTGTTTAGGCTTCACGCACAGCAACCATGTTAAAGAAGTCGCCTATAAAGCACGGCGAACGATTCAATACCGGTGCTAGGAGAAATCGAGAATAATAATAATAATAATAATAATAATAATAATAATAATAATAATAATAATAATTCATCCTCCACCTTGGGGGTTGGGCGAAGGGCTAATAGCCCATCACCGTAAAATACAGCTAGTTACGAGACCCCAAAATAAGTGGGAGGCCAGAGGGAAAGAGACCTTTGGGGAGGACGAGACGTAGATGGGAGGATAATATGAAAATGCATTTTAGAGAGGTGGGATATGAAGACAGAAACTGGATTAATCTTGCACAGGATAAGGACCGATGGCGGGCTTATGTGAGGGCTGCAATGAACCTCTGGGTTTCTTAAAAGCCAGAAGTAAGTGAGTAATGATTCATTTATTCTGGCAAAGTTAAGGCCGTGAGCCACTCAACCAGAGGATAAAAAGGAAATACGTGATAATATAATGTTAATACAAACAGTTATAGGTATACCTAAGACTAAATCGAAACAGAAAAGTATGCATAAGCCAGAGGATTATCGGACTTAAATAGTTAAACTATAGTCCCGTCGCTCTAATTTCCGGCAGCCAATCACATTGCAGGTCGGCTACATTTAAACGTATGCGTCTTGTGAATCGCTAATGATTACGTTATGCATTTCCTAAGGTCCGATAAATACTTAATACAATCGCCCGCCATTTTGGCTCTTTCGTTGGCGTTCACAGAAAGCACACGAGGACGTTATTTGCCGCTCAATTATTTGCTGAATTACAGTGCGTTTGATTTATTATCATAAGAGCTACGACATGATAATGTTTAACGGTGTGGCAAATAGATTCCTCGTCTGGTAGCTCGGCAACGAAAGAACAAAAAATGGCGAACGATACTACCTACCTAGACTTTATAGAGCCTTCACTTCCTATGTCGTAAGCAAAGAGGAGGAGTCACGCCGGGAATAACAGCGTCGCGACTATAGATGGCAATTTAAATTACATGATTACTTTATAAAGTAGTTTCAATTGTGAATTTTAATACATACCCTGGGACAATGTGCTTTCTAAAATAAGATGTTTCACTTTGGATTTGAAAACGTTTAAGGTTGGGCAACCCCTAACATCTGTACGGAATGAATTCCGCGAACAGATAGTCTATTGTAAAAGACGAAGAATATGCGGAAGCTCTGTGGACAGGGATTTTAATTTAAGAATTACAACGTTTCTACTTTTTTTTTTTTTTTTTTTTTTTTTTTTTGGAACCATAGTCCTGCAAGTTAATTATGACGAGGAAGTTTTATTCAGGTTGGCCTGCTATACTATGTGATCCCAAACATAGCAACATTCTTTTGGTTTCATTCCTTTCTTTACACTCGCTTCATAAAATCGGGTCCTAGAATTTGTTTTCTTGCGTGCGAGATAAGAATAACATCCACTGAAAATCTTTAATAACATAAAACGACACTAAATAAAGTGTGACACGAGAGCTTATGAAGTTTTATTACTTTGAATCGCTTTACAAACTTATGGTAGGGCTACATGTAATATAATTCTATGCGTAATTTGCTCGTATTAGATTTTATGCAAGTTTATCCCACACAATGCAAAGATAAAGGTCACGAAACGTAAAACAAAAACAGTTTCTTGTTGTTTACTTTCATCTTCTGAAAGGGCAACATAAAACATAAACAGTTTTGATAAACATACATACAGGTAAACAACTCATTTTACATGTAATTGAAGGCAGAATATAGGAAAAAATGAAAGCTGGTTTCATTAATTCCCGTGACACTTCCATATGAATGCCACACGTAAGTACTGAAATATCTTTTCTGTAGGCTTACCTTACTGTACAGCGGGGTTTTCAACCTTTTGAAGGTTGTGAGTATCGCCCATATGAGTGAGCACCATGAATTAGAATCAGTTTAATAGGTCTTTGTATATGAATACATAAATAAAATAAATATAAAAACAAATAAATACATTTGAAAACATTCACCAAGCTAAAGATATCTTTGAAATTGAATGTTACTCAGAATTTCAGTGATGTCCAAGGAGAAGTCGCTTGAAACTTAACGTAACAGAGTTTTTCAGGTGTCAATTAGTTAATCGTGTTTCTGAAGTATTTCATAAGTGAAACATTTTTTTTTCGTATATTGTACGAAATCGAAATATAAAAATTGAAAATTTATCCTTTGAAAAGGTAAAAAATTTCAAATGTCTTGGAACAAATATAAATGACACTCAGGAGGAAATTAAACGCTGAATAAATATGGAAAATGGCTGTTATTATTCGGTTGGGAAGCTTATGTCATCTAGTCTACTGTCAAAAATTCTGAAAGTTAGAATTTATAAAACAGTTATATTACCGGTTGTTCTATATGGTTGTGAAACTTGGACTCTCACTTTGAGAGGGGAACATAGGTTAAGGGTGTTGAGAATAAGGTGCTTAGGAAAATATTTGGGGCTAAGAGGATGAAGTTACAGGAGAATGGAGAAAGATACACAACGCAGAACTGCACGCATTGTATTCTTCATCTAACATAATTCGGAACATTAAATCCAGACGTTTGAGATGGGCAGGGTACGTAGCACGTATGGGTTAATTCAGAAATGCGTATAGAGTATTAGGATATCTGAGGGAAATAGACCTTTGGGCATGTGAGATGTAGATGGGAGCACAATGTTAAAATGGATTTGAGGGAGGTGGGTTATGATGCTAGGGACTAGATTTATCTTGCTCAAGACAGGAACCGATGGCGGGCTTATGTGAGGACGGAAATGAACCTCCGGGTTCTCTAAAAGCCATTTGTATGCAAGGAAGTAAAAGTAACTAACATTCATAGTTTAAGACCGAACCCACAAATACCGTCAGTTACACGCCCTTTTCAACTGATCTAGTATGATTTCCACACAACTTCCTCCTGCATTTCATAACTTTATCTCTGTAGGCAGCCTACAAAAATAGGAAGTATTAAATAAGTGAATAAGTAAGTAAGCCTGTGAACAAGTAAAGTCCGCGTCACCGTTTTTGGCGTGTGAAATAAGTAATGAGAACGTTAAGTACAAGTCTTTTGCCCTTGCCGCAGTCACTCTGACAACTGTGATTGGCAAATGGCTGATCTGACGTGCACAGGAAGTGGTACCATTCTCAGCTGCACTAGCAACATGCTCACAAACTGGGCATTATACTTTAGGACATACGCCAAAAATGCTGGCGCTAGCTGTAAGGCAATAAGTAACTAATAAAGAAACAAATGAATAAATAAATAAATACATAAATAAATATTAGGTAAATAAATAATTAAAAAAATTAATAACTAGATAAATAAATAAACAATAAATAGATAAATGAATAAACAAAAAGTGAATAAATAAATAAATAAGTAAATAAATAGATAAATAAATGAATGAATGAGTAAATAAATAAGTAAATAAATAAATAAATAAATACACAAACAAAACAAACAAATAAATAAATATTAGATAAATAAATAAATAAGTAAATAAATAAACAAAAAATAGATAAATGAACAAACAAAAGAATGAATGAATAAATAAATAAATAAACAAATAAATATGTTATTAAATAGATAGATAAATAAATGAATGAATAAATAAATAAATAAGTAAATGAATAAATAAATAAACAAAACAAAATAAATAAATAAATATTAGATAAATAAATAACTAGATAAATAAATATACAAAAAATAGATAAATGAATAAACAAAAGAATGAATAAATAAACAAATAAGTAAATAAATAGATATATAAATAAATGAATTAATAAATAAATAAGTAAATGAATAAATACTGTAAATACATATACATACTAGACTATCTAGTTTACGGAAATGAATGTGAATGTGGGAGATTAAGTTACGTTGTATAAGTAAAATGCAGGTGACTCAACCCGATGTTGCTCTACAAAGAATGGTTTCTCTGCTGATTTGCTCCCTTTTACATATTATGTTTCCAAATGCAATACTAAATTCTCCGGAGTTATGTGGTCTACATGGTGGAACTTAAACGCTTCTCCAAACAGAGGAAAAATAATAGAAAAGGAGCGAACATTTCTGAAAGGGAATTATATAATATATGGACTTCTCCTATTTTGTTACCAGGGATTGAATACAGGCTAGCTGAGCTACTAACCAGAAACTCTACAGCTTCAAACACATCAAAACAAATAGATATCGAATTAGTCACTACTCTGGCCAATTAACAATCTAGTGACAAATGACATTACACTACTTTCTTATCATTTCTCCATTTCCGCCATTGAGAAATAACGAATTTAATGTATCCTGTTTTATCGGCCAGATTACTAAGAACACACAGAAGACATTTTTTATGTACTAGTCACTCCAGACAAATACCAGCAGCAGTAAGGACTCCCTCTGGCATTCCAATCAGCACATAATCCCGCCATCAATCACCAACCAACGCAAACAGCCCTGATAAAAACGTTGCCCAACTGGGCAATGAACCGGGCGCAGGAAACAAAACACTACAAGTTCCACTGTGTGGGGTGCTTGCAGATGACAAATCCAATTCCTGCTTATGTATACAAATTATCGATACTGAATGACATTCATGACATGATTGTAGGCGTATTAAGAAGAAGCTGACTGAAGAAAAGACGACGAAAGCATACATACATATACAAATACACATTTATAATACAATTTTATATTTATATTTATAACTAGCCGTGATCGTGCGCTCCGCTGCACCTGTTAGAAATAAATATAAAGTAATGACATAATTAAAATAGGACGTTTGATCCAGGGAACATTCGTTTTTGATAGAAGGATAAATCGTTTAATATGTTACTTAATTTAAATTGTATTTAAATAATTAAAATGCAATCATTTTGGTCCAGAGAGCACTCATTTGGTGCAATGACAATTCCTTTAACATGTTTCTTAATTGTTATTACATGCAACCATAGTTTAATGAAGATTGACATATCATTTAGTTTTAATGTGTAAACTTTATATTACTTACTATGTTTCCATTGAATTATGGTAATAACTTAATTTTAACCATTGTTTTCTAAGTCTTCAGTAAATGGCGCTTGGCCCACTACGGTTCTGAACCCTTCAAATAACTTAAATAGTGGTACGGCATATATAGTGATATGTAATTATATTTCTTTCTTTCGAAAATGTAAGAATTCACGATCTCCTATGTATCATTGCCATAGAATGAATAAATGTGTTTTTTCTTCCCACTCAAAAATTTTATATTTTACACATAGGAGTTACTGCAGGAACAACAACGCTATAATCTGAGGCGGCGGTGAAAATGTATTATATTGTTATTTTAAAAGTCTTGTATCCTATCCTTAAATATCAGTCCTATCAAAATTTTGCATAGAATAAAACTAATCGAAAGTCATTTTTAAAGAAACTTTTGTTATGTAACATTTTTCACAAAAAGCAATAATAAGCGAGATATTTCGATTTATTTAATTCAGGCCCCTTTAAATAAACGAATGTACAGAACAGCCTATCAAGTTTTCTGTGCATAAGAATCTATTTTAAAATTACCTGTCCTCCATTCACTCAGAAGTTGCTGTAATAACATTATAGCATTATGTCCCTTTAGAGAAACTACACTTTCCAATGATGAAATAATAATTAATTATACAAATCGATTAATTTAGCTTCCGATATTACTTCATACAAACACAGAAACATTCATAGCTTTCGATTGTTGTTGTCCAGGGCCCCTTACAGACGAAGTCATTTGTTTTCATTTCATTACACCGCCTTAGATGGTATTGTATTTTAATTTTTAAACTCATTTATCTCATTAAATATCAGTCCTATCAAATTTTTTCAAGGAGTAAAACTTATCGGAAATCATTTTTAAAGAAACATTTGTTATGTAACATATTTCACAAAAATCAATAATAAGCGAGATATTTCGATTTATTTAATTAAGGCTCCCTTATAACCGCTCTTTTAAATAATGTATTTTGAATGTCATATAGCCTAAAATCTAAGTTACAACGACCTTAATTTATATTCCAATTTTCATCGAAATCCGTTCAGCCATTATTGCATGAAAAGGTAACAAACATCCAGACAGACATACAAACAAACATGTCAAAAAAGCGATTTTCGGTTTCAGGATGGTTAGTTATACATGTTGACACCAATTATTTTTGGAAAATCGAAAATTACCAGAAAAATTTTTGCTACAGATTTATTATTAGTATAGATAAAATTGACACTTTTTTGTAATACAATATGAAACGTAACTGGCCGTAGGCCTATACAGGGTGATTCACGAAGATTTACCGTAACTTACGCAGCTTATTTTCGAAGACATTGTGACCAAAAAATGTCATTGTCCTAATCTCAGTATTTTCAAAGTTACATTAATTTGAAGCTATTAGTAAATTTATTTTTTCTTTAGTTTGAAGGGCAAAAAATATTACAAATAGAGAATGAACTATTCAGAATTGTCATTTCTCTAATTGACTGTTGTTGAAGCTAAAATGTGTTGTTTTATTGCTTTGTAAGATTTTATTTTTATAATTTTTAACTAAAAATGACTCCGTTCTTACGTACTTATCACAAAAATTGTTACAAATCGTATGACTGTAGGAACTTGATTCATTACAGTTTAATTTTGCATCCTAATGTACAGTCTTAAATAATTTACAAGAGTGGCGTGATTTGTAATTATTGTTGTGATAAATGCGTAAGAAAATGTAATTTTGTAGTTAAAATTGGAAAAAAAAATCTGTACGAAATAACTATGGAATTCATAACACATTTTTAGCTTCAGAATATTAGCTATTTAAAGAAATGATACTCCTGAATAGTTCATTCTTTATCTGTAATATTTGTTTACCCTTAAAACTCAAGAATAAAGACAAATACGATGAAAGAGTAATGGAACGGAGAAAAATTCTCTCCGGCGCCGGGATTTGAACTCGGGTTTTCAGCTCTACGTGCTGATGCTTTACCCACTAAGCCACACCGGATACCCACCCCGGCGTCGGACAGAATCGTCTCAGATTAAGTTCCAACTCTTGGGTTCCATCTAGTGGCCGCCTTCTGCACTACGTCATAGATGTCTATGAACGTAGGACTGAAGTCCACACATGTGCTGAGGTGCACTCGTTATGAGTGACTAGTTGGCCGGGATCCGACGGAATAAGCGCCGTCTTAAATCACGCAGTGATTTACGCATATCATATATATATATATATATATATATATATATATATATATTATTTTAATGTACCGAAGTACAAATGATATTTCCATGCAGATATTCTGCGTCATCATACGATGAAAGAGTAATGGAACGGTACATTAAAATTATATATATATATATGATATGCGTAAATCACTTCGTGATTTAAGACGGCGGTTATTCCGTCGGATCCGGCCAACTAGTCACTCATAACGAGTGCACCTCAGCACATGTGTGGACTTCAGTTCTACGTTTATAGACATCTATGACGTAGTGCAGAGGGCGGCCACTAGAGGGAATCCAAGAGTTGGAATTTAATCTGAGACGATTCTGTCCGACGCCGGAGTGGGTATCCGGTGTGGCTTAGTGGGTAAAGCATCAGCACGTAGAGCTGAAAACCCGGGTTCAAATCCCGGCGCCGGAGAGAATTTTTTTCCGTTCCATTACTCTTTCATCGTATGATGACGCAGAATATCTGCATGGAAATATCATATGTACTTCGGTACATTAAAATAATATATATATGTATATATGTATATACATATATATATATATATATATATATATATATATATATATATATATATATATAAAGATAAATATTTTCTAAATATAACATACTTTTTCCAGCAGTAGGTAACGAAATGACATTCGCAAACACACCATCCAGAGATGGTGGATAGGGAAAAGCAACAAGTAAAACCACAACGGTGCTACATAAACGACACCGTTTGTTCGATACGGTAGGTGGTAATAGATCACACTATAGTGTTAACGAAGATTAGAAGATAATTAAAAATCAATTTTAATTACAGTGTTGCGTGATATAATGAATGCAACGCGTTGGGCCCTAGTCTATTTCTTCAGTCTTGTAGAGCAAAATGGGACAATGCTTCGACAATGGAAAAACCATTACACATATGATTCCACCCCACAACCGTGCATTCTATACAAAGTCAAAGTTAAGCTTTAACCGCTTTTCACATTGGGTGTAATATGCTAGCTCCAGAAACATTAAACACAATTTTTCGGAGATGGTGAACTTAAATAGCCCTACTTTTGTCTATTGAATCTTTGGAGGTCGGGCGAAGTGAGTGAATTTCTATGGTGGATTTTCAAGTTCTGAGATATCACAGAGATAGACTGTGGGATGAATCAGGTCTCGCCCTAAGTATCTCCGATGTAATTTTTTAGTCTGTTATTTAAAGACGTATAGGCCCAATATGCCAGCTCCAAAAATATTAAACACAATTTTTCCATTATGCAAGATGCATACGACTGTTTTTGTTTGACCATTTTAAGTTTTTATAAATATCTTATTTTGTTACTTTAGTGATAATAAAATGGTCAACATGCGTGTATTTTCAGCATGTTATCGACTATTGCAACAGATGGCACTAGTGTGAGTGTCTTTTCAATGCGTTCCCGAATAATGAAACAGATGACAGGCGCGTACACAGTATTTATTGATTTTTTGCAGCGGTTGGTATGGAGATTCTAACCTCAAAGCAACACACATTAAAGCACAGTAAATAAAATTAATTTACTATAATAGCCCTACTAAAATTAATATGAACAGAATTTATTTTATTTTAAATACATGCTGCTGATTCTGAAGTTTGTGAAATTTATCTGGGGAATGGCTCCCAGTGGAATGTTTGAAGTTGGGTTAATTTTTATTTGAGTGATTCGATCAATGTCACTTTTGAAACCTCACGCCTGCAATTTTGGATTTGTGCTCTCAAGGCTTGCGGGATGTTGCGCGTACGATATTAATCAATATCGCATATGCTTAGTTGGAAATCGATAATTGCAATAACATAATGAATAGCAGTACTTTAATGTATGTCATTAAGATACAGTTGCATCACATGTAATGAGCGTAATATTCGAATAGTATGGTCGACAAAAAAATTATTTCACACCCAATCACATTCACAATCCATGTAAATAAGAACCAATAATATCTTATCGAGAGCATTTAGACGTTTCACACATTTGCAAGGATCCTGTCAATACCCTATCAGTCTTTAATTACCCTATCCTCAAACAGTAAATCTCTCTGAAAGATGCGATTTGAAGATAGCAGTAATAACAGCAATAATTAAACTAATAATACTAATAATAATGACGTTCTTTAAATAAGTTATAAGTTTGGATCCTATTTGTAATTTTCCTACTTTTCAAAGAAATGCTGTGGGTTAAGTTTCAGGGTAATTAAAGTATTCTCGTAGACAGACTCTGAAGCTGAATTCATTTTCTACTCTCGTAACCATCCGCCTCTGTGAGTGTTTTAGGGTTTCGAAAGGGTAATTATTGTGGGTTCAGGAAGATTTCTGATGCAAATAGAATGCGCAGTTCGTTACCACGATTACCACTGACGGTTACATGTGCACTGATTAATGAAGGGAGCCAAATCTAGTCTGATAAAGTAAAACCTTCCCGAGACAATGAATTTGTCCTCTAAAGAAACAAACTGCTTCATTTTTACCAGTAGAATTCTAACGAATAACAACAATAATAATAATAATAATAATAATAATAATAATAATAATAACAACAACAACACTTTCATACTTTTTTAACAGATGTCGGATGGTTCTTTTACACGGGCAGACATTATTGCTATCAACGGACGCTTAAAACGGGCTCTTGTTCTTGACCCTACTATCCGTTTCGAAAGAAACCTAAATCAGGCCACCGAGGTTGATATTGAGAAGAAGTCCATATATGAACCTTGTCTGCCGTATCTTTCTCAAAAGTACAACGTCCCTCTTAAACAATGGTCCGTCATTGGTTTGCTGTTTGGCAGTAGAGGTTCAATCACAAAATTCACATGGAATTATCTTAAGGAACTTCACATCCCTTTTGATTATGTAATGTCTATTCTTATAAATATTATCAAGGATTCTCTTCAAATATTAAATCATCATCTGTATTTCAATTAATCAACTTATATTTGCCTTCAACAATTAACTTTCTTTTTTCTTTAATGTATCACATCACATTATTGTACATGTTTATTGTATTCAGGACCCTTGTGGTCACTCAAAATTCTTTGAGCTGATGTCTATAATTTAGAAATTTATTATTATTGCATTATTTATTAATTAATCTAGTAATTAATTGTGTAATTTATTTATTTACCGATTTATTAATTAATTTATTGATTCATTAATTTATTAACTGATTTAATAAGTCATTCATTGATTCATTCATTAAGTTATTCATTGATTACCTCATTCATTCTTTCATAAATTAATTCCTTCATTAATTCGCTCAATCATCCACTAATCCTTAATTTATTCAATTCACGAACTCATTAATTAATTAATTAGCATATTAATTTATTTTTAGTTTTAATTTTTATATGTTACGGTATTCTGTCTGTTTATATAAATTATCATTTAGGCCTAGCATAATATAAGATTAATAGGTTTGGAAGTAAATCCCGAAAAGACAAAGTATATGATTATGTCTCGTGACCAGAATATTGTACGAAATGGAAATATAAAAATTGGAAATTTATCTTTTGAAGAGGTGGAAAAATTCAAATACCTGGAAGCAACAGTAACAAATATAAATGATACTCGGGAGGAAATTAAACACAGAATAAATATGGGAAATGCCTGTTATTATTCGGTTGAGAAGCTTTTATCATTCAGTCCGCTGTCAAAAATCTGAAAGTTAGAATTTATAAAACAGTTATACTACCGGTTGTTCTGTATGGTTGTGAAACTTGGACTCTCACTTTGAGAAAGGAACATAGGTTAAGGGTGTTCGAGAATAAGGTTGTTAGGAAAATATTTGGGGCGAAGAGGGATGAAGTTACAGGAGAATGGAGAAAGTTACACAACACACAACTGCACGCATTGTATTCTTTGCTTGACATAATTAGGAACATTAAATGCAGACGTTTGAGATGGGCAGGACATGTAGCACGTATGGACGAATCCAGAAATGCATATAGAGTGTTAGTTGGGAGGCCGGAAGGAAAAAGACCTTTGGGGAGGCCGAGACGTAGATGAGAGGATAATATTAAAATAGATATGAGGGACATGGGATATGATGATAGAGACAGGATTAATCTTCCACAGGATAGGGACTATTGGCGGGCTTATGTGAGAGCGGCAATGAACCTCCGGGTTCCTTAAAAGCCAGTAAGTCAGTAAGTATAAAATAAGATTAGGATATAAATTGAAGATCTCAGTACAATAAGTGGATTATCAATCACTTTTCAGGAAAGCAAAAACAAAGTTTCTATTCAATTTATTTTTTGGAACAGCATATTACATGAACTTCAGTTTGTAATACTACAAATGGGTTAATGAGAGAACCAATGACAGATTCTGATTCTATGAGGCGGAAAGAGTATGAAAGTTTGAAAATCCAAAAATGCCACATTTGGTCGATAACCCACTTATTGTTCTGAGGTCTTCAATTATAGATTTCTTAATTATGTATCATATTTAGTCAATATTTCACTACATATGAGCTTCATCTGCTAGATCAGTAGTCGTCAGCACTCGCTGAAATTGGTAAAGGATAAGGACTGTAACGAAATATGCGCCATTGTGCAGAAAGGAGAGAGAGACTGCATATCCGACAGCAGCTACGGATGCACGCTAAAGCCTATCTTATCAGTCCCTCTATAATTCACTCGAAATCTATTCTTCATTCATTCTCTATAATACACTGTCATTCACCTCACTCTCTCTACAATTCACTCGCAATCTCTTCTTAATTCACCCTCTATACTAAATTGTCATTCACCTCACTCTCTCTACAATCACTCGTAATCTCTTCTTAATTCACTCTCTATAATACACTGTCATTCACCTCACTCTCTTTATAATTCACTCGAAATGTCTTCTTAATTCACCCTCTATAATACACTGTCATTCACCTCACTCTCTCTATAATTCACTCGAAATGTCTTCTTAATTCACTCTCTATAATACACTGTCATTCACCTCACTCTCTCTATAATTCACTCGTAATCTCTTCTTAATTCACTCTCTATAATACACTGTCATTCACCTCACTCTCTCTATAATTCACTCTTAATCTCTTCTTAATTCACTCTCAATAATACACTCCCATTCACCTCACTCTCTTTATAATTCACTCGAAATGTCTTCTTAATTCACCCTCAATAATACACTGTCATTCACCTTACTCTCTCCATAATTCACTCGAAATCTCTTCTTAATTCACCCTCTATAATACACTGTCATTCACCTCACTCTCTCTATAATTCACTCGCAATCTCTTCTTAATTCACCCTCTATATTAAACAGTCATTCACCTCACTCTCTCTACAAGTCACTCGTAATCGCTTCTTAATTCACTCTCTATAATACACTGTCATTCACCTCACTCTCTCTATAATTCACTCGCAATCTCTTCTTAATTCACCCTCTATACTAAACAGTCATTCACCTCACTCTCTCTACAAGTCACTCGTAATCGCTTCTTAATTCACTCTCTATAATACACTGTCATTCACCTCACTCTCTCTACAATTCACTCGCAATCTCTTCTTAATTCACCCTCTATACTAAACAGTCATTCACCTCACTCTCTCTACAAGTCACTCGTAATCGCTTCTTAATTCACTCTCTATAATACACTGTCATTCACCTCACTCTCTCTATAATTCACTCGCAATCTCTTCTTAATTCACCCTCTATACTAAACAGTCATTCACCTCACTCTCTCTACAAGTCACTCGTAATCGCTTCTTAATTCACTCTCTATAATACACTGTCATTCACCTCACTCTCTCTATAATTCACTCGCAATCTCTTCTTAATTCACCCTCTATACTAAACTGTCATTCACCTCACTTTCTCTAAAAGTCACTCGTAATCTCTTCTTAATTCACTCTCTATAATACACTGTCATTCACCCCACTCTCTCTATAATTCACTCGAAATCTCATCTTAATTCACTCTCTATAATACACTGTCATTCATCTCACTCTATAATTTACTCGAAATGCCTTCTTAATTCACTGTCTATAATACACTGCCATTCACCTCACTCGCTCTATAATTCACTCAAAATCTCTTCTTAATTCACCCTCTGTAATACACTGTCATTCACCTCACTCTCTCTATAATTGACTCGAAATCTCTTCATAATTCACTCTCTATAAAACACTGTCATTCACCTCACTCTCTCTATAATTCACTCGAAATCTCTTCTTAATTCACTCTGTATAATACACTCTCATTCATCTCACTGTCTCTATAATTCACTCTCTATAAAACATTCTCATTCACCTCACTTCCTCTATAATTCAATATCTTTGTAATTGACTTTCATTGTATTACCACATTCTAGTATATAGGCCTACAGTCACGAAACTTGAGTTGTGAGGGTGCTAGGAACAATAGACTATGCCGGTACTATTTCGCATTGTCTGTAATGAGGCGATAGTAGCGATCCTAGTGGTTAGCAACTATCTATGGATGCATATTTACTACGTATTGAGCTTCGTGACTGTATATACTAGACTGTGGTATTACACTCCCTCTGCAAGTCTTTCATCCTTATACTGGGTGTTCAGTTCAAAATGTGTCTTGGCTCGCTGTATGCCTTCATGTGGCTAGCTGATGAGCCTAGAGAATTCAATCTTCCTACACTTCCGCAGCTCAGGTGTATAATCTAAGAGGCAGAGAAGTTGGCTAGCAAGTACGGCGTTCATTCTGAAGAGTAAGTGCCGATACGTACGGTAACGCCAGTAGTGGCAGGAATGTGAACTGTTTGGAAATACGTACTGTCGGGATATGGGGAGAGGGTTAAGACGATTACTTACGTATTTGTTGACATTAACTTCGACGGTCAACATGGACACGGAGCATTTGATTTGTGTTGTGGAATGTTACCGTACGCAACCGATGATAACAAATACTCTGCGTACGACTTGCCGGCGCAATACACAGTTCGAAAGAGGTTATGGTAGCACACAGACCGTACAGACCGCCATCTGTTGCTACGACGTTCAAGTTATACCGTACACGTTCTCAAGTTCAGTTTGAAGAACGCCTTAAATGATAGGCAACTTCTCTAACATTTAAGCTGAAACTCGCTTCAAATCGGTGACCCAACAACAGTGACGTCATGACACACTTTGAAATGAACACCCAGTAGTTCAGTCATCTATATAATTAATTTATTCTTTTTTAACCATTCACTCTTCCTGTTGTTCATTTTGTCGCTATAATTCATTCGCTCTCCTACTCATCCACTCGTTCTTCACCTCTATGTCATTCACTCTGTCAGTTTCTGCCATTTACTGATCTGATTTACTTACTCGCTCACTCACTCTTTATTCTCTCTCTTTGCTTCACGCATTCGTTCTCTTTTATCGACACGCTATCAATTAATCATTCACTCTGAACGCACACATTCTTTTTAAAGTTGTCCCAACTTAATTACAACCCAGCTCACATTAATCGAACTTAAACCAAACGAACCCAATCTGTCTCGTCAACTCAACACCCACGCATTTACTTACTTAAATATTTTCAATGAGTATACATTATTTCTATTTTCAATTCAACAGAATAAACAACTGAAATTAATTCAATTGAATTCAAACACAGTCTCACTCATCCACTCACCAGAACACATACACATTCTCTTTCTCTTTTTTTTCGCACTCCCAGTTAATGAAACCAAAATCAATATTTAAGTGAAATCAACTGAACTGAATTCATACAAACAACTTTTCCGCATTAATTGCTTTCTCCCTCCCCCTCTCTCGCTGTTTCACACACGCATGCATACAAAAACACAAGTTTATTGATTCATCTGAAATAATTTTAAGACAATTAAATATGTTTGTGCAAGCTAGGAGATTGATTTTTATTATTCTTAAATGGCGTAGCTCAGACAAATAAAGCTTCCTCGAAGACTATGCTTACTACAGCATGCCAACCAAGGAAACATTCGATGTGGTGGATAACTAAATGCGTTTTAGATTGAAAGAATGTTACAAATATGCGTTATAAAATTACCGATGTTTTGTTTAAGTTCCTACCACATACTGTCCAAATTTCACGAGAGGATCTCTGAGAGGGTAGTATGGTCCTTGCGGAGTAAGAGGAGAGAGTAAGCCAGTAACTCCGCGTTCTTGAAGGAGCAGGTGGATAGGAGTGGTGTCATTGGCTAGCTAGTACAAACAGAGCTCTGTCAATGGCCGGCCGGTACCGTGTCGGGGGGTTATAAGAGTGGGGGAAAACTCGCATTCCTTGCTCGGATCTTCTCGTGAAATGCGGACTGTACAGAGTAATGTCCCCCAACACCGGACAGCTCCCAGTAATGGACAAATATAGTTCTTGCTATGCCCGGTAGATGGTAGACGGCAAACACATTCTAGTATATACCGTCACGAAGCTTGAGTTGTGAGGTTGCCAGGAACAATAAACTGTGAGAGTACTATTTCGCATTGTCTGTAATGAGGCGATAGTGGCGATCCTAGTGGTTAGCAACTATCTATGGATGCACATTTATTACATATTGAGCTTCGTGATAGTATATACTAGACTGTGCGGCAACTATGTATCGTTATAGAGTATTTGTTGATTCACTGCATTCGACAGGATGACACGTGTTAGACCTCTACAGTAGGTTATGTGAGTGTTTTAGTGTGAGGTGTATCTTTTCCAATTGCTAAGTCTTATTTTCTACACTTTCTACTGTCTCTTGAGATGACCGTAGCATTTGTTATTGTAGTTATTGAATTATATATTAAAAGGGCTACGTACTATATAACACTGTACAACATGAAAAATGCCCTTTACATGAAAACGTGTGTTTCTTGTATATTTATGGCTGGAAATAACGAATCTGTACTCGGTTTTTGCCCAAGACGAACCATTTTCCAAAAAATCCACAATTTAGTATTTTATGTATTTCCTCGATAATATTGCTATGTTTCCTTAATTTAAATTATTTTTCGAATACGGTATCCTGATTCTTCTATCAAACATTTTCAGTGCAAGGCTAGATTTAGACACATTTAGAAATATATATCTACATCAATCATTCACTGCCAGGTTGATCATACCATAATTCCAGCATTTTAAATTTAATTTTTTGTTTACTTTCTGATGTTTCCATTCACCACGTGATACTGCTCATTAAAAGTGCTGTTTGTGGAGTGCTGTTACGTGTGAAGTACTAATGTTTTAAGGCCTAAGGACACAGTGAACTACATTCAATGCGTCATGTCTCGTCAATGTAAAAATAAGCCTGACTTATTTTGTTATGTGTGTGGCGAAGTTACATTCAAGACTCAACAATGTAGCTTGTCGCCATTGGTTAGAAAGGCATATGAATTGTACTTTGGATGCAGAGTTGGAGATCAGGATAAGTCTTGGGCTCCACATATACGCTGCAATTCATGCTCCAGGAATCTGAGAAACTGGTTACAAGGAAAACGTAGCGCAATGAAATTTGGTGTACCTATGGTTTGGCGCGAACCAAAAGACCACGTAATGGATTGTTACTTTTGTTTGACAGATGTTAAGGGGTTCACGCCCAATTCCAAACACTCTATGAGGTATCCAAACATACCCTCCGCTATGCGACCAGTTTCTCATTCTGAAGACCTTCCTGTACCTACAGCTCCAGATAAATATTCTCTTGATTCAGAGGAAGACACTTCAGATGCCCGATGCGGTCAAGATCCAGATTTTCAACCCTCTCCATCTATGACATGTGTACATCATGATTATGATGTGCAAGCGAGAAATTTTAGATCAGCACGCTAGTCTCCCAGTATCGGACAATATCTATTCCTCAGTACCGGACAAGAGAATTTAATTGAGGATAAGATTTCATAGCCTATTTCTTATTTTAAGGCATTTGTTCTGACGTGAAGAATAATAAGAAAGGCAAATGGGAAGAGAAAGTTATGGAAGAGGGGATCACTATCACAGAGACGGGTATCAGAATGTTAGTCCATTACGCTTTCGTCCACTCGTAATTTGGTCCTAATTTTACGTTTGTCCAGTTATATATTTGTCCTGCATCAAATTTTGTCCACAAATCTTTCGTCCATGTCATTTTAGTATTATGTTAAATTTCATCCCATTTATATTTTGTCCTTACATGATTTAATCCAAATTTATTTACTTGAAATTTTTGTAGCTGTGTTTATTACAAAAAAGAATCACTGAAATAAAACATGAGATTTATTTTAAGTTATTTCAAAGAACAAAGATCATGCATTCACTGCAGCTATTTCTTAGAAGTGTAATTTCCTTCTTTAATGTCCATCTTCGGGGTACTGCGGGTTGCTGTGTAATTTCATTACAGGTTGACCGATTCTCACATCGCCAATATCCTGGTTCGATTCTCATTATAAGAGTGGTGTTGATAACAGTAACCGTCTTTTGTGAGCAGTGGTTGTTCCTTTTTGAAGTAATTACTTTGGGATCCATACCTGATAATTTTAAGTAAAACTAATGTATGCATTTCTCTATCAACACTTGTCCATTTTTGAGTTCTCTATTATTTGGTATTATATTGTTGGCATCTGTTTAAAATGTGCTTCTAGTGTCTGAATATCCAAAATAAATCAAGATTAGATAATAGGCCTATGTACATTGGACTAAATTTTGTGGACTAAAAAATTTCTGGACGAAGTTTACTCTTGGACGAAAATGCTATGGACTTATTTTACTGGACTTAAATGTGTTGGTCATAGAAATTTGGACGAAATGTTGTATTGGACGAACATTCCTGAACGCAGGGAGGCAGCTGCTCTTGTCTCCGTTCCTGAAAGTATCTTAGGAGGCACAGTTAAGAAACTAAAATCAGGGAATTCAATTACTACAGTGCAAATCTGGCAAAGAAAATGGAATCATAAAAGAGAACTATTGACTTTAATATAAGATGAAACAGTGAACTTTATGTGCAGATTGGGCGTATTTGGATTGTAACAATTTAGATAACACTGATGTTTTGTATGTGATCGTTACCAGTAAATCCAGTAATTGTCCCACATAATCAGTGTCTTCAAATAGTGTGGCAAGGGATTGTTGTATGTATGTAAATATGTATGTATGTATGTATGTATGTATGTATGTATGTATGTATGTATGTATGTATGTATGTATGTATGTATGTATGTATGTATGTATGTACGTATTCACACTGCAAATAGGTATATACCCGGTGGCAGTGGTAACTAATTACACTCAATAATGACAATTAATAATAATTAGAACTAATAAAATAATAATAAAAAATAATAATAATAATTATAATAATAAAATAACAATAATAATAACAATAATAATAATAATAATAATAATAATAATAATAATAATAATAATAATAATAAGGAGCATCCTAAATTAAATGAAGCATGGTCACTTAAAATAACATTTAAAGTAAATCTAATTTGTATCTTAACCTTAAGTTCGAATAAGACCCACGAGTGTGACAGGTTCATACCTGCACAAGTACCTTTCGGCACTACACTCATTTCGCTGTCAACTCACTCACTGCACTGATTCTACCTGATTTCACTAACACTTCTAAACATTTCACTGTTCAAATACATTGCACAGCCACTTCACTGACACCAACACACTTCACTTACACAATAGACTTCACTGACACTACGCACTTCACTGACACAACACACTTCCTCACTGATAGAACACTTCAAATAACAAGATATCAATTCCACCCTTTAAGTAGTGTGTATAATATACTACCGTCTATTAGTAAAGTCCTTAAGCCTATTTTTAAATACATTTTTGGTTGTTGGTAAAACCTTTAGTAAGTCTGCAGGTAAAGCATTTCAGTCCCTGATAGTACGATTGAGAAAAGAAAACTTTCCAGTGTCCATCCTCTGTCTCCTTTCCCTCAATTTATATGAGTGGTCGTTCCTTGAAGAGTAATTTGGCGGCTGCAACCTATTTTTTATTTCTCTCCAGGCAGGCTCACCTCTTTAAGTTTTGAACATTGCGCATAATCGAATTCGCGTTCTCCGGTCCGTGAGTGTGTCCCATTTTAATGGTGAATTATTACGACAACACTTGAGAGCCCGTTTTTTTTAATCTTTTCCAGTGTCTTTATATGTTCTAATCTGTAAGGATTCCAACATGCAGCACCATATTCCATTACTGGACGAACTAGTGATTTATATGCAATCTCTTTGGATTTATCAGAGCCTTTCCTTAGTACCCTCATCAAGGCCTTTGTTTTGACGTGGAAAATAATAAGAAAAAGGCAAATGGGAAGAGAATAATATTAAATGTTCATTGCAGAAAGTTATGGATGAGGGGATCACCATCATAGAGGTAGTTGCTCATGTCTCTGTTCCTGAAAGTATCTTAGGAGGCACAGTTAAGGAACTAGAATCAGGGAATTCAATTACTACAGTGCAAATTTGGTAAAGGGAATGGATTCATAAAAGATAACTATTGAGTTTAACACAAGATGAAACAGAATGCATCATCTGTGAACTTTATGTGCAGATTGGGCGCATTTGGATTGTAATGATTTAGATAACATTGATGTTTTGTATGTGATCATTGCCACTAAATCCATTAATTGTCCCATATAAATAATCACTGTCTTCACGTAGTGTGGCAAAGGATTGTTGTGGTATTTGTATTTAGGCATTACGATGGAATAAACATATTACATTTTTATGCAATAGATTACGTAAAACAATTTATATTTTTCTTATACTTCGGTCATATTTACCAGTTAATATTTTAAGTCTCATTTATTTAGCTTTATTTCAATCCATTCTCCTGTATGGAATTTTAGGATGGGGAAATGCTTGTAATTCTAATCTCACTCCACTAATACTAGTTGAGAAAATAATAATTAAAATATCCTTAATAAACCAATTGATTACTCATCCGAACTTTTGTTCACTGATTTTAATGTCTTGAAAATTAAACAAATGTATTATATTGCCTTATTAAACTCTATACATAAAAATCGCAATAAATTCAAATTGTATCATAATAAATATGGAACTAAAAGATCCGATTTTATGCGACTAGAGGAACCAATGTGTTTCACAAGCACAGCTCTTAGCCATGATATCTACTTTGGTCCAAGGTTATATAATAAAATAATTGAAAAATACACAAATTTGGAAAATTTTAGTATCAGAAATTAAAAAAAAATCGTTAGGAATTTAATTTTTAAAGAATATATATTGATTTAATATGCATATGTATATGTATTTGTATGAGTTGAATTGTTAAAATTGAAATTGTATTTTTAAAGTTAATTTATTCCTATAATTTTTTTTTTCCTTGACCTACTTTGTGTCAAATAATTATCTTTGTTTGTGCTAAGTATGTGTTTAGATAACTCCCTGAGCACGAGTTTTTACTCCTTCAGGGAAGAATTAAGACTGCATTTTTGTACATGTTATTTTACTAACAATAAACAATAAATTTTTGTATAATCAGTATGCTTATGTAGTTGCTTATTGTTTATAAATATAAAAAATGCCCACTTTCGTTTTAAAATGCTTTCATGCTAATGATTCCTTCTTTTTAATTGATTATATTTATTTTAAATTGTATGACAAATTCTAGTATGTCCGGTACTGAGATCCATTTTTTGCTCTACTGTAATAAGAAAGTTTTTCAATCCTTTACCTAATTTGTCTTAACTGTAGGTCCCTAATATTTTACAATTCATTTTGTTTTCAGATAAATCTAGTTCAATATAATAAAAGTTTCAAGTTCAATCTATAAGATTTATCTATTTTGCAAATGTTTATTTGCTATAACATTGTATATGAAATATTAACGTTTTCGCCTTTTCGGCATCATCAGATATTGTTAAGAAACACGAAATCTAAACCTTGAACAAATTAATATGTACATAGTGTTATGCATGACAAAATGGACTTTCATGAGTTTTATGTAGTTATGTCTTATTAATATCTTTATGCTCGACCATGCCGAAATGTAGTAGTTACACACCTGGTAGCAGTCCTTTAATGCATGTCATTAAAGTACACCTATTCAGTAAAGTTCAGGTTTTCGATTATTCTCGGATATGCAATCGAAAGACGAGGGAAACGTCACGGAGGCTGGAAATCCAATACTGTCGCAGAAGGTTATGTTCTGTTACTATAATAATTAGCGTTAATTGTAAATAATATTCAAATAAATTCAATTTGTCATCTCGTTTTTCAATTCTAAATCAATTTCCAGGTTATACATTCTCTGCATTACATCAAGGTCAATGACATTATTGTTCCTCGGAAAAAAATCAATATTTTCGCGTCTGCGCACATCTCACAATTTCGAGCTATGAACAAGGTCACTTCCGATCTTCTGTCAGATACAAATAAAATTAATATTTCTGAATAATTTCAAGTTAGAAATATGGTCGAGCATAAAAAGTCGTATGAAACTTGCCTATAATGGTAGTTAAGACGCTCGTAAGAAAATTATGAAACTCGCTTGCGCTCGTTTCATAAACAAACATACTTGCGTCTTAATTACTATCATTATAGGCTCGTTGCATAATGTACTATTATATTCTTCATCTTATACAGTTTCAGTTGCTAGAAATTGGAACTCGCTTCCGAGTGATGTAAGGGGTTGTTGGACAATAACTTCATTCAGGTCAAAATTACATAAATTCTTACTTAACAGATTAATTGCTGATTAATATTTGTTACTTATAATGAAACTAACATCTGTCCATTCTTATTATTATCATCATTAATTTCTTTAAATAGATTTACAAAACCTCTAATGGCAATTACATTAATATTTTCATTATAGAAATATATTTTAGATTTATATATATATATATATATATTTTTTTTTTCTCCCTGTAACATAGTCCTAGTAAGCTTATGTTAAATTAATTTTCATCATTTTACGAGCTATCTCAAATCTTAAATTAATTACAATTGATCGAATTAAATTAGCTCATAAATTAAGTTACTACTTTACCTTACAGGTTTATCTAAATTTAAATAAATATGTAGTCTACTAGTCTTTAAAACTTAACTGAAGAATACAGCTGGAGAACCTTTTAAGTGTAGTGTAAATATTTGTAATTTAAATATGTATTGTATTGATTAAGGCTGGTTGAGTGGAAGAGAAGGCCTTATGGCCTTAACTCTGCCAGCGAAAATAAAACATTATTATTATTATTATTATTATTATTATTATTATTATTATTATTATTATTAATGAAAAAGTTTAGTTTAAAAAAGATTTCCAGGAAATGTAAATTTGGAAAATGTCGATATGATTTCTGGTACATATAACTCATGTTACAAAACACACATAAAATAATTAAAATTGACAAAAGTGTTACATATTATATCCTGCACTAAGTCATTAACAGAATTACGAATATCAGCAAATTAATAAAATAGTGGTGAAAAAGACTCAATTGTTAAATTTGTAATTAATTACCGGGGAATTATGAGTAAAATGGTGAAATAATATCGATCCTCTTTATATTTAAATAACATTTGTTATAAAATCAACATTAGATAATTGATAAAATTTGATAAAATCTTATGTGTCGTAGTATATTGCCATGCTGTTACAATAATTAATCGTTAATAGTTGTTTAGCAATACATTTGGCTGTTCTTCATTCATCAAATCTTGAATCTGTAAATTGCATATGTTTCAATGATTTATCTAAGAGATATTAAGTGGCTAATAAATTTTCAAAAATGTGAATCATTATATCCCGTCGAAAACTTACTGATTGCCATGTGAAAAATACTGCAAAATAGATAAATCTTATAGATTGAACTTGAAACTTTTATTATATTGTAAGTCACTAAATTGATGGAGATTGTGAGGGTAAAAGCACAGTCTACTATATACAGTCGCGAAGCTTGACGTTATTTTTTTTGCAAATTTCGCGATAAAGCGCTCCAAGCGGTTAGTAACTAGAAACAATAGACTGTCCACGGTCGACTTTGGATTTAGAGTACACTGAGTCGTATTTCCATCGAGTGCTAGGTCGTTGCGTATTTCGCATTGATGCTCGTGAAGAAAAATCCTGATATCTATTTCTTATTTTACTTCTAGATGCAAAAAATGGTTAATAAACAGCAGGAGGGAAGATCTAATGACAAAGAATGAAGCATATCTTTATAATAATATAAAGTTTTGCTCTCTTCATTTCGAAAACACACAATTTATGAATGAAAACAAAAATAAATTATTCTGGAATGCAGTTCCAACTTTATTTGATGTTTCAAATAAACCTGTTCTGTTATTACCTGCAGCTGAGAAACAAAAGCTTTGCACTAATTCTACGTCTGTATCAGCTGATTCCTTGAATAATTGTACATTTTCAGACAACTTAGGCCTACGTTTTTTTCAAAGGATATATTTTTAATTATAGTTGTTAATTTTGTTATTATTTTTATTTGTTACTTTACTAGAGACGTAGAAAAAGTAAGTCTGTTACAATAAAATTTCTTGATCACGTTTTATTTCCAATTCTGGTGTGATTATTATTGCTTAACCTCATCCCACTTTGTTAACTACGTAAGCCTACACTACAAGTACCGGTACACGTAAGTTACTCCCATTAATTCATATTTCCATTATTATTGTTATATTGTTGTAAAGGGAAATGCAAATTAATATTTATTGGTTTCATAGTTCATTACCGCTATAATCTTGAATGAATGAAGAGATTATAGTAAATTTCAGTTCGATTTGCACAAACAAAAATAATATTAACCTACTTCTTGCAGGTATCTTCGAGTTTATGGTGGAATTTAATATACTTCATTAAAAATAATAAATGAACTTTATCCATTTAATATTTTAATAATGGAAGGAAGGTGTTAATTTTCCAAAAGAACACGACAACGAAAGTGTAACATATTTTGTCATCTGCTAGGAGAGATCTATGATGATGAGGCGATAATAGCGATCCTAGTGGTGGGAGAGTGTGTCCATTGATCATATCTGCAGTACTACTATTGCAATCAGTCACTTAAATTTTCCACAATTATTGAAAAGGCTAAAGTGTCCGATACTAGGAGACCTTTCCCTACACGTCCATGTAACATTTTATTTACGTGTCGTGTATTTAAGTTCATAAATCGAATAAAGTAGGCCTTCAGTTCTACTTCGAACTTTACACTTAAAAGTACAAGAAAACTTCAAAGAACGTCTATACGGACACCGCATCAAACATAAGAGATATAATCTTAAGTGAACTCTCTGGCTTCCGTGTTTGCAACAAATGCTAAGCAACGTGCAGATAATTTAATTTTCGCAAGAACTTACTTCCAATACTGTACTTTTCACTTTCTTCTTATACGAGGTAAATAAAAGTGTTGTGATGGCAAGAAAGCCACGGAGCAGGATATGTAAATGTTCTAAGCTTAAAAAAACATCAGGAAAGATCGTCGCATCGCTTTCTTTTTGGGACAAAGACGGAATAAGTACGGAAGAGTACTTGCAACAAGGTAAATTTGTGACGGGAGCGAATTATTCCTAATTATTAACTAAACTTAGGAAAAATATTGTGGACGAACGTCGAGATGAAATTTCCAAAGTTGTGCTGTTTTTGCAAAACACACTTTACAAGTCCCAGATTGCGATGCAAAAAAAAATTATGAAGTTAGCTTTGAATTAAATGACCATCCCTCATATTAGCCATATTTAACATAAAAATTTTAACACGTGAAAAATATAATATAATACGTTTTCCAATCATATATACAGGGACATCATTTTATTTTTACTAATATTTCTAATATTAACCTGGCTATAGGCTTACCTTTGGATTAACGATTGAGAATCCAAAACACCGTTTGCTACCCCCTTCCACGACTGGAGTTCGATGATACTGGCGTAAAATACAAACAAATCACTTTACTAGGTATAGGGGGGAAGAGAAGTAGTTCATCCATTTACGTAAAGTAGAAAATATCGCTATTTTGAGTTTGATAATTTTCATTAGGTTTTGTTTAATCAAAATACAGTACAGTATTAACAATAACTGTTTTTAGTCACGAACTGAGCTGTCCATGCGGACGTATTCATTATGCAGTGTATATTATACTGTCTACAGCACATTAGCGTACACTATAGAGAATGAAGTTAAATTGAAAAATAATCATAATATGGATATTTAAACACATTTTTGAAAATGGTGGCCGTTCATTTCGATACAGTCTTTAGTTTTTTTCTGCATATTATTGCACTATAATTGTACGTAATTCCAATTACCAGGTTCGTACTTCGTATCAGTAACTCAAGTTGAAATAATTCTGTACCTACTCTATAAAAGAGTACCTTACGTACTGTAAATTCAATCTTCACTTCTGTCCGATCCGAAAAGATAAAATTACTCAGACATGCTATCTACTGTCCGTCCAAGTGGTTATGTCGCAGGGTCGTAGAAGGGGGGATCACGTGACAGTTAATTACTCAATGAGGCCCTTTTATTTAAGTTATTTTAAACATTTGTATTGGTATAATGTTACGTAGACGACCTATTCCTAACAGAAATTAATGTTCTCAGAAAAGGTCTAAGACAGCCCAGCCACTAGCCTTTACAGAGAGGCGAATAGAAGCAGGTGGGGGAAACCGGGATGCGACGTAGGCAAATGGACGACAGTACCTGTGCGAAAATGATTCAATATTTAAAGCTCATTCGTCACTGGAAAACGCGAACATATTTTTGGAACCTACTGTTTACTATGATCGTAAGGCTACTATGACTGTATATGCGGTCTTGGATCTGTGTGGAGGACGGTTGAACTTCATTAGTAGGAAGGGTGGGAGTGAAGTACATTAAAAAACTCAGGTGCAATAAAAATTGAAGTAAAACTAAAATGATGTCCCTGTACATTACTTATACGGGGACATCATTTTATTTTTACTTCAATTTTTATTGTACCTGAGTTTTTGAATGTACTTCACTCCCACCCCTTCTACTAAGGAAGTTCCAACTCCACACAGAACCAAGACCGCAGATAGTAAGCAGTACTGAGTTACTGAGTATAGTACGTTCCAGAAATATGTTCGCGTTTTCCAGTGACGAAAGAGCTTTTGAATATTGTATCATATTTTCGCACAGGTACTGTCCGTTTGCCTACGTCGCATCCCGATTTCGCCCACCTGCTTCTGCTCGCCCCTCTGTAAAAGCTGGGCTGTCTTAGCTCTTTTCTGAAAACATTAATTTCTCTTAGGAATTGGACGTTTACGTAATATTATACAGCTGTTTAATTTAACTTAAATAAAAGGGCCTCGTTAAGTAATTAACTGTCATGTGATTTCCTCCCTTTCTACAATCCTGCGGCATAACCACTTGGACGGACAGTAGATAGCATGTCTGAGTAATTTTATATTTTCGGGTCGAGCAGAAGTGAAGATTGAATTCACAGTACGTAGAGTAGATACAGAATTATTTCAACATGAGTTACTAGTACGAAGGACGAAACTGGCAATTGGAATTAGATGCAATAGTCTATAGTGCGATAATATGTACAAAAGAACTGAAGCCTGTATCGAAATGAACGGCCACCATTTTCAAAATTGTGTTTAAATATTCATATTATGATTATTTTTCAATTTAACTTCTTTCTCTATATTGTACGCTAATGTGCTGTAGACAGTATACACTGCATAATGAATACGTTCGCATGGATAACTCACTTCGTGAGTAAAAACACTTATTCTTAATACAGTACTGTACTTTGATTAAAGAAAAACCTAATGAAAATTATCAAACTCAAAATCGCGATATTTCCTAGTTTACGTAAATGGATGAACTACTTTTCTTCCATCCTATACTTAGTAAAGTGATTTGTGTTTTACGCCAGTATCATCGAACTCCAGTCTTGGAGGGGGGAGCAAGCGGTGTTTTCGGTTCTCTAAAGGTATAGACAGGTTAATATTAAAAATGTTAGTAAAAATAAAATGATGTCCCTGTATTTAACATGCATTAACAAATGTTAACATTAAATTGATAAGTCATAATATTGAACATTTTAACATTATTTATTGTATTTAATAACTGACTTATTTGAAATTCAAAATATGAATTGTAAATAAATAGTCATGTTAATAAAAGAACTGAACTGTTACGAAATGCGAAAACGTACGAGAAAGTGACACTAATCTTTTTACTACATTTCCCCATTTCCCCCACTTCAGATCCTCGGACGCTGACCGTCACGAACGTGTCTTGTTGCTTGGCAACAGAATCAGCTGGGGTTTCTGGTTACTTACGTCTTCACACACGGGCAGGATATGCGGTGAAGCCAACACAAGGAACCTTGACCATACCCACATTCATACGTATAGAGCCATAAAACACATGACCAAGAGCGACCTGCTGTAAATTTTGTTGAGTCTATACCCCCACTCCCTCACATTGTTTCTGCTGCAAGAAGAGGCCGTGTAGCCTAACGAGTTCGAGAGCGAGCAATTACAGACTCATTTTTTACAGCACAACGATCAAAGAAAAATTCAACAAAGAAGGAGGAAAAGGCTGGAGTAACGACTTCTTTTTCCTTTGTTATGATTATAAGTCGAATGTTACGCTATGCTCTGTACACAGCTCATGTTACGTCAGCACAGGTGTGGAAGAAAGAAATAACATTAAAAGCGATTTTATTCTTTCAGCAAAGGAAATGAGACTTCTCGTCCTCAATTAATAAAGATTCCTTTTTAATATTACTCTAATTTCCTCCTTTTGTGATTCGTCGATTCAAAAAACCCATGATCAAAGGCGCAATAACAGAGGAAAACTTAACGATGCCCCTGGGGAGTATGAAAAACGCTTTACATCTGTCAGCCATCTTGATCTCAATATATTTCTGTGTAAGAGGTAGGTATATAAAACTTTTCGATAAAAGAACTTTACATTCAGCCTGTTTTTTTTGCCTCGTTTGTGTACGGTTAAAATGGCTACATTATTAAGAAAAGTCCATTCGCTCTCAATTTACAGTTCTTTGTTTATTGCAATGCAGTGGCGTAGCGTGGCTTCCGAAACAGGGAAAGCAATCAAGATTACTGTAGTTTAGTAATAATAATTACTTTTAAAATTAACTTAAAATAATTGTACAGGAACATCATTCTATTTTTACTTCAATTTTTATTGTATCTGAGTTTTTTAATGTACTTCACTCCCACCCCCTCTACTAATGAAGTTCAACTGTCCTCCACACAGATCCAATACTGCATATACAGTCATAGTAGCCTTACGGTCATAGTAAACAGTACGTTCCAAAAATATATTCGCGTTTTCCAGTGACGAAAGAGCTTTCAATATTGAATCATTTTCGCACAGGTACTGTTGTCCATTTGCCTACGTCGCATCCCGGTTTCCCCCACCAGCTTCTATCCGCCTCTCTGTAAAGGCTAATAGCTGGGCTGTCTTAGCTCTTTTCTAAGAACATTAATTTTTGTTAGGAAATGGACGTCTAAGAAATATGTTGTTGTTGTTGTTGTTTTCTAATGCCAGGCGTTTGACAATAAAGTCATTTGGCCTCTTGCATTCCAATATTTTTCAAAGATATTATCATATTATCATCATATTATCTATGAAATATTATACCCATACAACTGCTTAAAATAACTTAAATAAAAGGGACTCGTTAAGTAATTAACTGTCACGTGATTTTCCCCCCTCCCTTTCTACGACCCTGCGACATAATCACTTGGCCGGACAGTAGGAAGCATGTCAGAGTAATTTTATCTTTTCGGATCAGCCAGAAGTGAAGATTGAATTTACAGTTCTCTTTTATAGAATAGGTACAGACTTATTTCAACATGAGTTACTGGTACGAAAGACGAAGCTGGTAATTGGAATTACGTACAATAGCCTACAGTGCGATAATATGCACATTAGACCTGAAGCCTGTATTGAAATGAACGGCCACCATTTTAACAAAATATGTTTAAAAATCCATATTATGATTATTTTTCAATTTAACTTAATTCTCTATAGTGTACGCTATGTGCTGTAGATTGTATAATATACACTGCATTATGAATACGTCCACATGGACAGCTCAGTTCGTGAGTAAAAACACTTATTGTTAATACTGTACTGTATTTTGATTAAACAAAAACCTAATGGAAATTATCAAACTCAAAAGCGTGATATTTCCTAGTTTACTAAATGGATGAACTACTTTTCTTCCCTCCTATACCTAGTGAAGTGATTTGTTTGTATATTACTCCAGTATCATCGAACTCCAGTCGTGGAAGGGAGTAGCAAGCGGTATTTTCGGTTCTCAACAAAGTATAGCCAGATTAATATTAGAAATGTTAGTAAAAATAAAATGATGTCCCTGTACATCTATAATTAAGAATCTTGTAAGTCTGAATAATTAAAAGTAATATTCTGCTAACAGTTTTACCTTATCACTTATAATTCAGTGTAGCTACTATTTTTAAATGATTTGTTAAAAAGTTAAATACCGGTATTAAATAGCTTAATCATTACAGTATCTATCGAAACGTATAGGTAAATTAAATTCCAGATAATTTAAAAGTTACAAATATCTATAGTTCCTTACTAGGTTATCTAAATGCAATATAATACCAATATTGTAATATTTTCATTATTTTTATGATACAAATATATACATTATGTCTTATTAATATCTCTATATATAATTTGAACTGGTAATGGAAATTACGGGAAAACGGCTGAACGGATTTTAATAAATTACCCCTCATTTTGAAGCTTGAGACCCGAAATTTTTCCAGAAAAATAGTAGTTTTCAGTGAAATGTCAATTTTCCTACATCATTTTTTGCATTTTCCATAATCCATCTGTCGTCAGTTTTGAGAAATACATAATGGGTTTTCAGAATAAAAAACAAAACACAAACACACTACAATAAATAATATCACACAAAGGCTACGACCTGCAGGATTGCTGACATATTTAGAGTTCAAATGGCTCAGATTCTCTGACATCATAATTCCAATATGTCGATCTTCATTTGTGTAACTTTTTCAGAACTTTTCTGTAATATTGGTTATTAAAAACTTCATGACTTATTAAAAAGAATTTACAGGTCAGATTCTCTGGTGTGTAATTGTCTCAGTACAGCTGTCTCTGTATTGGATATTAAAAACTACAAAACTTAAGAATGTTTGATGACATTATTACCATTAAAAATAAAATATTATTATAGTGAATGCCATGATGTATTTGTCACTAATCACACAGATTAATGCTTTATTGATGACATGAAAGTGAAATATTTTGGGTTTATATACGTAGGCGTAGAGAATATTTGAAATTACACCTTCATTTCTATAATATTTACTGAGTGACGGCTGTATAGTAGTCTATACAAAACTTACATAAGGTAACAATATTGTTATTAAAAATGAAATAGTTATTAATCAAGTGGTATGGGTCTTTTCGATATGATATTTAATGGTGGTGTGGTGTAGATATTTAAAGCTTAAAGTTACAGTTTATAAAACAGTTATGCTACTGGTTGTTCTTTATGGTTGTGAAACTTGGACTCTCACTTTGAGAAAGGAAGAGAGATTAAGGGTGTTGGAAAATAGGATTCTTAGGAAAATATTTGGGGCTAAGAAGAATGAAGTTATAGGAGAACGGAGAAAGTTACACAACGCAGAACTACACGCATTGTATTCTTCACCTGACATAATTAGGAACATTAAATTTAGATGTTTGAGATGGCAGCGCACGTAGCACGTATGGGTTAATCTAGAAATGCATATAAAATGTTGGTTGGAAGACCTGAAGGGAAAAGACCTTAAGGAAGGCAGACGTAAATGGGAGGATAATATTAAAATGGATTTGAGAGAGGTGGAATATGATGGTAGAGACTGGATTAATCTTGCTAGGATAGGGACCGATAGCGGTCTTATATGAGGGCGGCAATGAACCTCCGGGTTCCTTAAAAGCCATTTGTAACTCAGTGATAGGCTATAGATATTTATATATGTGATTCTCTTCAGTATTGTCTGGAGGAAGCGCAAAAATTATAATGTCTAAGGGAAGACCAATAGTAATATGCGTTACAAGAGCGGTATGTTGATGTTTTCATGTTCGAGGAAAAGATTGAAAAAGCGAAACGTAGTTGAGCTTTTTTAATTTCCGAGAACATGAAAATAAACATACCGCTCGTGTATCGTACATTATTTTGTGCGAAGATCGTTTATTACATACCTGAAAGAGGAATTTCTAATTAGTTGCAATGAAATCTCCATCTTGGTTTCTGTTCAATGACGGCAACTTTGGAAAACAAATATATCTATCTTCAACATTGTTGCTATAAAATGTTTTCTGTGTTTACTATACTCCAGAAGGCCGTGATATACGTCTGTCTTCCCCCCCCCCTCAGTCTATGAATGCGAACTTAAAACAAACGGTAAGGTTATGTAATGATTTATTTTTCATTTTAATACTTTAAGAAAATTATTTATATAACATATTGCAGTAATAACATCGGCATCTGGAATCTTGTTGATTTTTTCACGGCTTCCTTAATGTTACTTGCATCACGAATGCAATAACTTCAGTGGAGTAGTAGTAACTTTTGCAAATATTTAAAAACAATAATTAACAGTGCAATTTAGGTGAAATTGCAGTGGTAAGTTTCCAATTTATAATTATTACTATGTTAAACGTCTCTAAAAATAATATGTTAAAAGCCTAAAGCAGTAAAATGAATGTCGCGCTTAAGCGGTAAGAAGAGGGAAATTGTTATGTGTGTTGCGTTGGGAATACTGAATGTGGTATTTCACACTTACCGCGTATTGGTTTTGTGCGGAAAGCAAGCAAATACGCACGTTCTCGCACAAAAGACATTACTTACTGATAAAATAAGAGGCCTACAAAATGTTGTAGTGTCCCGATCACTTTAGCAAGATCTCTTGGCAGGATAAAATGATTCTACTGTCTATATTTCAAGGTAATTCACGAAACATGCAGCAGCTATACCAAGACGCTATGTCTATTGTTGGAAATCATGGCAAATCTGATATTTTTAGAACTCCAACCTAAAATCCGCAATGACCTGAAATAGCTATTCCTTCACTCCCACATGTAGAAGCGACTGATCGTCCTGATATTGTTATTTGGGTTTTCGCGTTGAAACTCAAGAACTGAAGATGTATAGGTTCAATAAAAGTATTTAGGATGAAGAAAACCATTCAGAGGAGTATGTTTCATTATTATGGAAGCAAATAACTTCCAAAATGTCTGGTATTCTTCATTGGAAGTAAATTTGAAAAATTTTAATTTGAACTTCTAATGAACTTAGCAGCATTTGCTGCACAAGCCACTAGTTATATCTAAATTAAAGTTAGGAATGTTCAGTAATTTTAATTTTATGTAATAACGTGAAACGATCAAGTGGACATATATTCAAAAAAACGTTCATTATCATTTCTGTAATACTCCACGCGTCTCTTGTTTCTTAGAGCAGGGATGCAGAACTGGAGAGGAGAGGTGTAGAAGCATGGGGAAAGAGTTTGTTCCCCCGACCACAATCCTCCGGCCTTCAACGGCGTATCTCTAACGTTTCCTAAGCACACTCACAGCAGATGCATACAAGCAATTGCTTTTCCTCTAAAATATATTTTCAAATGATAATAGAAGTACATATCAGCCAGAACCTGAATCGCAGGTCATACTATAGAAAAAAATAGCAAAAAAGACAAAACCATTTTCTTCTTAAAAATAATTATATTCGTTAAATCTTAAAATTAAGGCTGCAGATACATAACAGTGCTGTTACTATGCAAGAAGACAGAAAAGAATAGAAATAAAAGCACAGCTGTCCAATATAGAAAATAAGGGAGCAAAAATAAACAAACAAATAAAACAGTGCTGATTGTTGTAGAAAAATAAGATTGCAAGTAAAACAAAACACTGTTGTTTTCTGTACAAAAAAAATTACAAGAAAAATAAAACACTGCTGTTTAATGTAGAAAAATGAGCAATAAGAAAATTAGACACTGAGGGATGTGGGATATGATGATAGAGAATGGATTAATCTTGCTCAGGATAGAGACCAATGGCGGGCTTATGTGAGGGCGGCAATGAACCTCCGGGTTCCTTAAAAGCCAGTAAGTAAGTAAGTAAGTAAGTAAGTAAGTAAGTAAGTAAGTAAGTAAGTAAGTAAAGTAAGTAAGTAAGTAAGTAAGACACTGATGTTTACTACAGAAAACTAATAAAAATAAAATATAGGCGTTTACTGTCGAAAATAATAATAATAATAATAATAATAATAATAATAATTCTTTATTTATACTGGCAGAGTTAAGGCCATAGGGCCTTCTCTTACATTCTACCAGGTCACAAAGTATACAAGCAGTTAAAATTCAACAAAAAGTTAAAGAACAGAATACTAACACAATAATAATAATAATAATAATAATAATAATAATAATAATAATAAAAATAGCATAATAAAATCGACACTGAACAACATGAAAATAATACAAAAATAGAAAAAAGAAAGTAAAATACATTGGAATATAGTACAAGCAACTCATTTAGTACAAATGGTTAATATGGAAAACGTAAGGTAGAATATAACAAAATGGAATGTAATAAAATAATAGTAAAAAAAAGAAAATAAATACGAATATTAAATAAAATTCACAATAAAAAGACTATGACAATAAATTCATCGGCTGATAAAGAGAACAAAAAGGGGAAAGGAAGGAAAGAAATATATGGTCTATATTTAAAAAAAAACTATCACAGAGAAAAGGGCTTATAACTGAAAGGAATCTGAATAGAAAAAGTGCAATTTTAATTTATTTTTGAAACTAGACAATGTCCGACAGTCTCTGACATGTTGTGGTAGAGAGTTCCAGAGATGAGCTGCAGAGACCGTGAAAGATGAAGAGTAGAAGGATGTTCTGTGTTTAGGAATGGAGAGTGTGATATGGTGTTGTAAGCTAGTATCTGTTTCGTCATATGAGGACAAATGTTGAAAACGAGAAGCTAAGTAGCTAGGGTTAGATGTTTGAAGAATATTGAAGAGTAAAGTGAGAGAGTGAATAGTTCTTCGCTCTTTGAGACGGGCCCAGGAAAACTAGGTAAGAAAAATAAAACACTGATGTTTACTGTAAAAAATAAAATAGAAAGAAAAATACAGCACTGTTTAGATATTTGCAATAGCGGGTCATGTTGTCAGCAAGGCGCACTATCGTCGTCTACGACAACGTTAACCGAAGACAAGGTATATGACCAGAATTAAATCTCTAGTTACCTGCTGTCTCGAACCCAGGTCCTCTGAAATCTTAACACTCACACACTCACGGACAGGAGAACGCGAATTCGATTATGCGCACTGTTCAAAACATACAGAGGTGAGCCTGCCTGGAGAGAAATAAAAAATAGGTTGCAGCCGCCAAATTACTCTTCAAGGAACGACCACTCATATAAATTGAGGGAAAGAAGACAGAGGACGGACACTGGAAAGTTTTCTTTTCTCAATCGTACTATCAGGGACTGGAATGCTTTACCTGCAGACTTACTAAAGGCTTTACCAACAACCAAAAACGAATTTAAAAATAGGCTTAAGGACTATATTAATAGACTATAATTATACACAGTATTTAAAGGGTGTAATTGATATTTTGTTATTGTAGTGTTCTTTTAGTGAAGAATTATGTTGTGTCAGTGAAGTGTGTTGTGTCAGTGAAGTGTGTTGAGTAAGTGAAACGTGTTCCTGTCAGTGAAGCTTTATAGTTTATAGTGGCAGTGCAAAGTATTTGAACAGTGAAATGTTTTTAAAGTGTTAGTGAAATCAGGATAGAATCAGTGAAATGTGTCGTAGTTCCAGTGCAGTGAGTGAGTTGACAGCGAAATGAGTGTAGTGTTGAAAGGTACTTGTGCAGATATGAACATATCATACTCGTGGGTTTTAGATCGAACATAGGTTTAAGGTACAAATTAGAGTTTCTTTAAATGTTATTTTAACTGATTGTGCTTCATTTAATTTCGGATGTTCCCTGTTATTATTATTATTATTATTATTATTATTATTATTATTATTATTATTATTATTAATTATTGTTAGTATTAATTATTAGTATTATTATTAATTGTATTTTTTATTAATTGTGTTTATTATTGTCTTTATTGAGTGTAATTAGTTACCACTGCCACCGGGTATATACCCATTGCAGTGTGAATGAATACATACATACAAATGATACTGCGTGTATCATAACGGAATCATTTTATTGGTTTTATATTCCTGTCCAAAACAGGGTCCATAATATGATCTCTTAAATTCTATGTTATTAATCATAAGACAGGCTTATGCTTTGCACATTAATAAAATCACAAAGCTCTTTCGAGCCATAAAGATGTATTTTTTTACATTCGGAAAGATGGCACATAGTTCGCTTTGCTTCTACCCTGCCGAGCTTTTTCCTCAAGGGATCTAAAAGACGCTATTCATGAAGAACGTCAAGGCGCTACGTACATCAGCACAGGATAAAAGATCTATGTGGACGAAAATGTATTTACATTGTAAAGGGCTGTAAAAATGCACGCAATCGGTTATTGACCTAAGATATCGAACTGAGGGATGACCTAAGGTCACCCACTCCCCCTCCGTCAAGGTGACATAGGCTGACCTTGCCGAGCCCTCCTCCTACTGCACTGCAAAGCAACCAATCAATTACAGCCATTCCAGCCCCATACTCGAGCACAAATCCAGGGTTATTCAACCTGCACAAGGTCAACCCAAATTCCGAACATTCACGACTTTGCCCGAGTGTAAGCTATTCTACAACTTCTCAGCCGATCAATGAATTCTCCTATAGAGATAGGAACACAAAAATTGTAACAGTTGGCAAACACTGTGTGGCCAAATAAAGCAGCACTTCGCCCGCATTGTCTTCCCTATATTGGAAATATTAATACTATGTGCATGATTGTACTTAGGTAGGGATAGAGATGAGCTTAAACGATATTTTCAAGTATCTGTGACAACTGTGACTGTGACAATTAAATATCTGTTACTTTTATCGGTGATTTTGTCACACCGATATTTTATATCGATACGTAAGCACAATATGCATGAATTACACCGATATTTTGTCATACCGATAAAAATTAGCAGGAAATATTCAAGAGCAGTGAAATTTGAATACGATTTCTCTATACACACCACTCATCAGTGATTTATATGGGGAAATCCAACAAGAAATTATGTACATGTACCATTAATAAATAAATACTTATCTAACTGAACAGTAACATGTCAAAAGTTAACCTCATGTACCAAGAGGTTATATTGTAGATATTGAACCAGTTCATCATTTTTAAATGTAGTTGGGTATGGAGAAATTGAGGTTATATGTTTATCCTAATCATTGTAAAAATTCATCCTTTTTATTGTATATAATATAATGGATAAATTATTTTAAGTCGTGCATTAACATTATAATATTGAGTCAGAGAATAAAAATTAATGAAACATAAGTATTCGGAAAAACATTGGAAAATAATTACAAAACAAAACAGTTGCTCAGACAGGATTTTACACAAGATTAAGTACTGGTAACCAATGGTGTTATTATTTAAATCGTGTAATAACTACATCATTTATAATAAGATGGAGAAACTACCGCCAGATTGCTGTTATTGTATCATGCGCACGCGCAAACCTACGACGTAGAGGAGAAAATATCAGTCACAGAGTACTGAATACGGAGCAGATTTCGATGGCGATATTTTGTCACAGATATTTCGCGTCATCAGTCACAGGTTTATCTGTGACAAAAAAATACCTGTGACAAAATATCGGTTTGTGAAATATCGGCCATCTCTAGGTAGGGACCGAATACATACACAAATATGCAACAGAAAGCTATACTTACTTACTTACTTACTTACAAACGGCTTTTAAGGAACCTGCAGGTTCATTGCCGCAATCACATAAGCCCGCCATCGGTCACTATCCTGTGCAAGATTAATCCAGTCTCTATCATCATATCACAGTCTAGTATATACAGTCACGAAGCTTGAGTTGTGAGGGTGCTAGGGACAATAGACTGTGCCGGTACTATTTCGCATTGTCTGTAATAAGTTATCTCTGTTATGTCTCTGTAAACAAGTCATATAGATAATTAGTTCATATGATATTTTGTTTGTTTTCAAATGTAAAGCACCACCAAAACGTTTAAGCTATACAATAATAGGACACTCTGTATATATTTAAATTTATTTTCAGTAAATTTAGTTGTTAGCTAGTTGTAATACTCATTCGATATTATCGGATTTATAAAGGAGTGTGAAGACCTTTTCAGCGTTTGGAATGAACGATTTTGCCATTTTCACATATATCAATAAAGTAATGCTAGTTTGCTTCGAACCGTGTAACTTTTGATATACAGGATGTCATTAATTTCAGAAGATTATTCTTTGAGATATTTCAAACAAAAACGTTTAATACATTTTTCCTCGTTTTTACTTCCTTTTCGAAATACAATTTTTTTTATTAAATATTTCATAGCGAGTTAATTTTGGGAAAGCCATTGATTGAATTTCCAATATGCTCAGTCAGTTTAAGAGAGCAGTGTATTATGATAATAAATGATTAAATATTTTAGTTTTGTCCTTTAAATGTGCACACATTTGATCCGAAGAAATGTAACGTAAAATTCTTTTTCAAAACGAGAAGTTACATTTGTGTACACTTAAAGGAGAAAACTAAAATTCTTCCAACCATTTATTATCACAATTTATAGGATGTTTCCGAGGTGGTGTTACAAACTTTCAGGGATGATGGCGAAGGGCACATGTATCAATTTGAGTAAGGAACCATGGTCCGGAAATGACTGAGTCGAAAGTTATAAGCAAAAATAGTTGTGTGGAAATGGAATTGTAATTTGGCACCACGTGCCTTTCTTCCCTTAACTTTTGGAACAGTCGTGCAAAAATGATATGGGCCGGATGTCTCCTACATCCGATACAATCAGTGAGCTTGTCTACTGTTCCCATTGGCTCATCCGTATTCGAAAATCAGGTCTGCATATTCCGCTCTCGTGTACTCCTCCATTTCACTAGGACTGATCGACTGGACACTGCAACTTGTACACATACACTGCTGTCTACAGACGTGCATATCAGGACCGACCATGTCCGTTACATATTACGCTATCTGCATTGCTTTAGTGTAGTTTCCTGTCCCCATCCCTCAGACAGCGCACTGAATGGAATACTGTTAAGTAGACAACGTAAACAACGTTAGATGAATATAGTATATGTAAGAAGTAAAGATAAATATACATAAATTAGGTGTACAGAGGAATAAAATTATTTCATTTCCACAGAACTATTTTTGCTTGTAACTTTCGACTCGGTCATTTCCGGACCAGGGTTCCTTATCTCGAATTGATACATGTGCCTTTTGCCATCATCCCTGAAAGTTTGTAACACCACCTCGGAAACACTCTGTATTTCTCTCTTGAACTAAGTAAGCATGTTGGAAATTAAATCAATGGCTTTCCCAAGATAAACTATGAAATGTTTCACATATAAAAATTTTTATCTCGAAAATGAAGCAAGGAGGACGAAAATTGTATGAAACATTTTCATTTGAAATATCTCCAAGAATAAGCCGCTGAAATTTAAGACATTACATATCACCCT
>JAJSOF020000011.1:132911513-132924013 GCA_025594305.2 Periplaneta americana | reverse complement strand
AATCAATCCAGCGGTCCTGAAATGTCAGCGTCAGGTGTTCAAGTTCATTGCGGAAAAAATGTGCTGGTGTGCCATCATGCATGAACCACATCTGTAGTCTTTGCTGACATGGCACATACTCCAGCAAGGTAGGCAATACGTTAATTAGAAAATCCTGATAACGAGCCCCAGTTAATCTCTATAGTAGCACGTATGGCCCTTAATCTATCGCCAAGAACGACTACCCATACGTTGATTGAGAATCGGTGCTGATGCCTTGTTTCTTCAAGTGTATGGGAATTTTCATCACCCCACACATGCTGATGCCTTGTTTCTTCAACTGCTTGGGGATTTTCATCAGCCCACACATGCTGATTACGAAAGTTCACAACACCATCTCTGCTGAACCCCGCTCATATCCGCAACCAGACTTTTCTTTTCAGTATTTCTTGCGACGTATCAGTATTCCATGTCAGGGGTGTCAACTACGGTATGATTATCTGGTAGCCTGCTGTATTGTAGGGCAGAAAAATGCATTGCCATAAATGGATGTCACATTGAGCACCTCCTATGAACAAGTGTTCAGATCTTAGAAAGTATGTTTTGTAAGACCCATATTAATTAGATATTTTTTCTTGTTTTGATGCATACTATCACCTCCTAAAATATTGGATACTTTTTAACACTCTGTAAATCATTACAGAATAAGTTAACTCATAAAAATACTGAATCTGAACAAAATCAGACCAATAGTAGAGAAGAAATCGCTGTTATATATAGAATGTCCAAAACCATTTTTTTAGTATCAGCAATGCTGGAAACGTGAATTTCCGTGAATATCTCGATAGGTACCTACATATATTTTTTTGCATGATTGGAATGCTTTTTCTTCAGCTTCTATATTGAGGTTATAAAAATGTTAATCGTTAGGAACATGGCTTCAGAGACACCCAGTAGAGCATATGGAAACAGATAGGGCATAAACGAAGGAGCGAGCTGGCGCTCACTATTGGGACATTTAATTATTTGAGGGTGTCAACGCGCTCCCAACGCGGATCCAATTCGGACGCATGTTGTTTGGAGAAGCGATCGATGCGTTACGAAGAACGAGGACGAGTGCGTGTTTCATGACGCACCGTGGCACTCCAGGTAACTCTCTACCCACTACACAGTGTCTTAAAACATGTTCAAATTCTCTGAAGTGTTGTAAAAATTTCCACAAAGATAATGCCTACGAAGCGAAGTTGCTCCAAAAGCTGTCACTGTTCTCACAAAGCTAATAATTTTCTCCAAACTCACATGCTCAAATTCTCTCTAGGTTTTAAAGAATTCTCACAAAGCTAATATCCAGAGTTAAGAAGATAAATTCTTCGAAAACACTCATTTCCAAATTATCTTAAGTTCTTTGAGAATTCTCACAGAACTAATATTCAAAGAAAAATTCCTCAAAAACACTTATCCCAAATTATCTCAAGTGCTCTGAGAATTCTCAGAGAACTAATATTCAAAGAAAAATTCCTCAAAAACACTTATTCCCAAATTATCTCATGTTCTTTGAGAATTGCCACAGAACTAATATTGAAAGAAAAATTCCTCAAAAACAATTATTCCCAAATTATCTGAAGTTCTTTGAATTCTCACAGAACTAATATTCAAAGAAACATTCCTCAAAAACACTTATTCCCAAATTATCTCAAGTGTTTTGAGAATTCTCACAGAGCTAATCCAGAGTTACGAAGAGGAATCCCCCGAAAACACCTATTCCTAAATTATAATTATCTCAAGTGTTTTGAGAATTCTTATAGAACTGAGGAGGAATCCCTGGAAAACACTTTTTCCCAAATTATCTCAAGTTCTTTGAGAATTCTCACAGAACTAATATCCAAAGAGAAATTCCTCAAAAACACTTATTCCCAAATTATCTCAAGTTCTTTGAGAATTCTCACAGAACTAATATTCAAAGAAAAATTTCTCAAAAACACTTATTTCCAAATTATCTCAAGTTCTTTGAATTATCACAGAACTAATATTCAAAGAAAAATTCCTCAAAAACACTTATTCCCAAATTATCTCAAGTGTTTTGAGCATTCTCACAGAGCTAATCCAGAGTATCGAAGAGGAATCCCTCGAAAACACCTATTCCCAAATTATAATTATCTCAATTGCTTTGAGAATTCTTACAGAACTGAAGAGGAATCCCTCGAAAACACTTATTCCCAAATTATCTCATGTTCTTTGAGAATTACCATAGAACTAATATTGAAAGAAAAATTCCTCAAAAACAATTATTCCCAAATTATCTGAAGTTCTTTGAATTCTCACAGAACTAATATTCAAAGAAACATTCCTCAAAAACACTTATTCCCAAATTATCTCAAGTGTTTTGAGAATTCTCACAGAGCTAATACAGAGTTACGAAGGGGGTTTCCTCCCAAACAGTTATGACCATGTTCTCTAAGTATTTTAACCATTCTCACGAAATTAACATCCAGCGTTACGAAGAGAATTTCTTCCGAAACAACTATGCAAAATTATCTCAAGTTCTTGAAGCTAATATCCAATGTTATGACGAGAATTCTAACAAAGCTATCATCCAGAATTACAAAAAGAAATTCTCCAAAACACCCATGTTCAAATTCTCTACAGTGCTTTTGAAATTCTCGCAAAAGCTAATAGGCCTATCCAGAGCTAGAAAAAATTCCTTCAAAATAGTTACCTACGGCCAAATTATCTCAGAAGCTTTAGGAATTCTTTCAAAGCAAGCCTAATATCCAGAGTTACGAAGAAAATTTTCTCGAAAATAGTTAAGCTCAAATTCTCTCAGATACTCGAGGGATTCTCACAAATAGCCATAGTTTCAAAGAGAATTTCCTCCAAAACAGTTATAAACAAATTTTCTCAGATGCTCTAGGGATTCTCACCAAGCTGATATCCGGAGTTGGAAGGAGAATTTCCTCCAAAACAGTTATGAACGAATTCTCTCCAATGCCTTAATAACTCTCACAAACATAATATTCAGAGTTCCGAAGAGAATTTTCTCCAAAACAGTTATGCCCAAATTCTCTCTACCACATTCAAAGATTTATCATAAAGCTAATAAATAGGATTAAGTTACGAATATACTTTCCTCCTAAACAGTTATGCTCAAATTCTCTCCAGTGCTTTTAAGAATTCTAACAAAGATAATATCCAGAGTTACAATATATCTGGGCTATTCCATATGAAATCGATCACTAAAAAAACCTCGCATTTTTTTATACTCTAATTTTTTAACTATTTATACAAGGTGCTGAGGACAGTGCATTTTCAAAAATATACTATCGAAAGTCAAACGGTTTTCGTACTATTGAGCGACAAATTTAGCGTATTTTATAAGAACAAGCGTCTTTCAGCGCTCAGAACTCTGGAACCATTTACTGCAGAACATTGAACGGGAGCTCATTTTGAAGCTGACATTTGGTAGGTTATGTTAAGAAGTAATCCTTATCTTTATTATATACAAAGAGATAGATAATCTGATTTTACTTACTTTTAGGCTTTTTGCCAATTTTTAAAAATGTAAAAAATATTGAGAAAAAACCTTGCATTATTTAAAGGGATTCGGCATTGTTTGCTTAGTGGCTCGGCAATAAGTTTCGAGGGTATTAAATAAATTATTTTCACACGCCTAGACTTGAACGGCGCAGTACCGCATGCACTGGCCGAGAGGTGAAGATAAACGAGCGTTGGGCGTCATTTTACTCCTGTGTTTATGAAAACTTGTGATAAAGCTAGCCCAGCTATGCGCTAGTAGACGAAACATCACTTGTTTGTCTCCTGGCCTTGCTTGTCTCGGCTAGCTCCCGTCTCACAGTCAGCTGGTTACTTCACGCGCGTACTATTTATTTTCTTTATTTGATATTTTCAATACTTTCTTATCAACAGTACACCAGTAAAAATATGTGTTTATTTGTACTTTCAATGCGGAATCTAACCATATATTTTAAAAATATTTTTTCGTGGTCAAAGGCGTCTTAATGAAGAAAAATCTAAATTTCTCCATTTCCATAAAAAAAATAAGAAAAACAGTTTACATGTTAATATAAACTTTAATTTCTCAGCATCAAAACAAACCATGATTTTGATCATTGGGTGAAAGGGTTTCGGAGCCACAACAGTTTAAAGTTGCTAATTTTATGAAAATACGATAAATTTAAATATTTTTAATTTAAACAATATGTAGTTCTGATGCCTCAAACTTAGCACAAAGCATTGTATCACAGTTCTCTACGCACAAAAAAAAAGTTTCACTGTATTTAAGAATTGCAAGGACAATTTTCTCTATATTTCGGTCGATTTGAGATGGAATAGCCCGTATGCAGCTCAAAACTAAATAAAGCGCCAGTTACTGCATTAAGGTACTATATTTAAATCCATCGTGTGACAGGCCATTCATTTTAATCTCAGTCAAAAATTCAAAATCAGAGGAAGCAATGTCATGGAATTTTTGTCTGTTCTACTTCGAATTGTATCTATAAATAAAGTAGAAAGAAGTCATTGGTTTATAATGCTATATATGTCCTATGGGGTTGTTAAAGTAATCTAGAATATAACGTATGAATAAATATACAGTACTGGTTGTTCAACTGTAATTTGTCACTCGGAAAACAAAAAGTTAGAGGCAACCACTCCTCTGTTGTTCTGTGTAGCTTTCCAAGTAATACAATGAACGTGGCTTACAAACAGCTGATGTGTGATAAATAACCCACTGGATAAAACTTTTCTCCAGCTCCATCCTCGCGTTGTATGCTTTTGTTAGAAACTTCCACTGAAAAATCGAGACATCCCTAAAGTGTGTTGTAAAAATTGATAGAAGATATTACACTTGGCTTATTTCATTCCGCAAAAAGAGAGAATAAAAAGAAAAACTCATAAATTGTGGAGAGTATTGGAAACAAGTTCCCAGAAAAACGTTTTGATCCTAAGAAGAAAGTATTGTGTGAGAAATGTGGGAAATAAATATCTTTAGAATGGAGAGGCCGCCAATTTTCTCGAGTTTTACATCGCACTTAACACTATCTGACTAAAAGGAATTCCTTCTTTAAGATGTCGACTAATAACATTTTAGTGTCTTCCTTTGTGGATGAACAGAGGTATGTAACATTTGGTATTCTTCGTTAAAGGCAGACCGTTAACATGAGCAGAAGGTGTATTCCTGGTGTTGTGGAAGAGAAGGCCTGATGGCCTTAACTACACCAGAATAAATAAATAAATACCGTATATAAATAAATACACAAATAAATGAATAAATAAATAAATAAATAAATAAATAAATAAATAAATAAATAAATAAATAAATAAATAAATAAATAAATAAATAAATAATCTCACATGGAGAAATCACATTGAACAGATCAGCACAAAGGCAACAAATCGTTTTAAATTACTAAAAAGACTGGCAGGAACGAAATGGGATAGCTCAAGGAGTACACTCAACACAACCTACAACACATACATAAAGCCTATCTTAATGTACTGTGGTGAAGCACTAATAACCTCATCAACCACAAATAAACAGATATTAGAACGCACTCAAAACCAAGCTTTACGTCTCATCACTGGTGCAATCAAAACTACTCCAATTGAAGCCATGCAAATAATCACATCTAATAAACCAGTTGTAACAGACCTTGAAACACAAGCCCTTTTAACCTATGAAAAATTAAGAAGGCTTCCAAATTGGGATAAATGGAGTAAATACAAAGATTCTAAATTTACATTGAGGACCCAAAACGGATACATACAAGAGGTAGAAAAGCTTAAACAAAATCTAGAAATACCAAGTGAAAAGGAAAACTTGCTGTCTCGATATAATCCACTTAATAACTTCAAAGTAGATTGCTGCCTTGATCTTGATGATGTCTTCAACAAAAAAGATATAAATCCAGAAATAGCAAAAGCCATTGCCCTACAAACAATTAATAGAAAATATCCACAGAAGGACTGGTTGTACATTTACACTGATGGATCTCTCATGGATCAAAATGAAGGAGCTGGAGCAGGAGCTACTTGCCAATACTTTTCTCTTTATAAAAATGTTGGCAAGTACACAACAAATTTTGATGGCGAAGTTGAAGCCATTTATACATCACTTCAAAATGTATTTGTTTGGCTAAACCAGTGCAAAAACATAGTCATCCTGTCTGACTCCAAAGCTGCAATCCAGTCCATCAGCTCAACTACATCCCCTAAAATGGAAAAAGTAAAAGAAATTCATTGCATGGTAAAACAAATTCAAATGCTAAATAAAAAAGTGGTCTTCCAATGGATCCCGGCCCACTGCGGAGTGAACGGTAACGAGAAAGTCGATATGTTAGCAAAGAAAGGAACTTATATCAACTTAAAAACAAATTTCAAGTTCCCATATGAATCAATAAAGCTAGTCATGAAAAGAATAAGTTACAGCGAACAGGCAAAACATCAAAATTCAAAATGGAAAGAATCATTCAAAGATCCAAAACTAATTCCTGATCTACCTCGAAAATCTGCCGTGGCCATGTTTAGATTGATTACTGGCCATGATTGCCTCAGTAAACACTTCCATCGTACTGGAGTACTGAATTCACCTAAATGCTTACTATGCACCAGAGAAGAGGACATGGAGATGGAGCACCTGGCTAATTGTGAAACTCTTAGGACATTTGTGGACCTTCCATCAAAATATTGGGAAGCAAGAAGGATGATGACTACATTGTTAAATCCAGAGCATTAGATACACATAAATAAATAAATAAATAAATAAATAAATAAATAAATAAATAAATAAATAAATAAATAAGTAAATAAATAAATAAATAAATAAATAAATAAATAAATAAATAAATAAATAAATAAATAAATAAATAAATAAATAAATAAGGTGTAGCAAGTATAAAACAGAAATGGGAACAGTTTCAATTAGACTCAGCAAGTTTAATGGAAATAACAGGACAGATTCAATGTCCCCTCTCGCGTATATAGATCATTAAAAGATTATGAAATAATGTGACAATAATGAATAATTATGAGACGAAAAAGAACAGAATTACTAACCTAATGTCTTGTGAAAGGATTTCTTTAGTCTGCAATAGAAAGCAATACTATTAAAACATATGATTAAAAATAAATCTACTCTTAATTTTATAATCGTGTTTCTATTTGGTTATTTAACGACGATGCTTCAATTTATAGATTATTTAGCGTCGATGAAATTGGTAATAGCGAGATGGTATTTGGCGAGTTAAGGCCGAGGATTCGCCAAAGATTACCTGGCATTCGCATTACGGCTGAGAAAATACATATTTTAGTATAAACTCATATTTGACCAAAAATGGAATATCATGCTTTTGGTCTTATTGCAAGTAATCAATTAACAGTACTCCAAGTATTATTCACACGTTTTGCGTCAGTAATTACGAGAGATTTTGTTTGCGTTTGGTTATTTATTTTGGCTTTCCTTTCCTTAGAAATATTTTGTGGTTGCATGAAGTTTGAAGGTAACTATATTCGCCAGCACTTATTTATTTATTTACTTATATATTTATGTTTGTATTTATTTATGTATGCATTTATTTATTTATGTTTGTATTTATTTATGCACTTATTTATTTACTTATTTATTTATCTATTTATTTTATTTATCCTCTTGAAGTTAAGGCCATCAGGCTTTCTCTTTCACACCACCAGAAATACAAATACAGTAATAGAAATAAAAAAAAATCACACAATAAACAAAGTAAATATACACAGGTTGCAGTCACACATACTTTAAGTGAGTGAGTTGTTGAAAAGTTGTCAAAGTAAGTTGTCTAAACACAAAGAACAAAATAATGTTAAGAGTATGACCAGATTGTTACTGGTAGGTCTTACCTTCACCCACTTTACCCCTCTCAAATATGTGACGCTTAGGAGGTTTCAACATCGCTGTTGCCAGACTGTGACCTTGTTAACATAGCTGTAAAATAACATCCCGCAGAGAGCATATATTATATTCATCACACCACTTTTACGTCTTCTATTTTTCTATTTATTTTCTACGGCCAATACAATGAGTTAATATTAGGGGAGAGTTGGGTAGTATCGGACATCGGGTAATATCGGACAGTGATGTTTATTTTATCTACCACCAGATAGTAGTACCTAAGTGACATGGTTACGTTTCTGTATGCGACATCTGAACACTGCTACTACGATCTGGTGGTAGATGAAAGAAACATCACTGTACTACCATCTGGTGGTAATGAAAGAAACATCACTGTCCGATATTACCCGATGTCCGATACTACCCAACTCTCCCCTAAAGAAAACAATTTTGCAGAATAGTGAATTAAGAAGATTTCCAATTAATTTTTGGAAAATAATTAATTTATTTTGCGTCATATTTCCAAGTTTTAAGTCATTTTGGTATTTTTAGGGCATAAGTACATGCTTATGTTCAGACGTTTTAGGTCATATAAATTCGAGAAATTATCACAATATGAGACAATTACACGTTTTGATAAACAAAATCGTGCGGAAAGTGATATTTAGAGACTAGGCTATTTAATATTATGTACTACTCATTTAATCTTGAAACAAATTATTACCTTGTATTCATGAGCATCAATTTACTTTCCAAATCTTATGCAAAATGCACCCTTAATCTTTTCTTAGAACGCCAGTTGGTCTCGCATAAATTCGAACGCGGATCCTCCCATAGAAAGTCCTCCGAGCAACGATGCCATCAGTTTGTTCTCTAAATACATTCTTAATTCTGAAACTATGCCATCAATTCCTGGATCTGAATAAAGGATAATACTATAGGAGATAGAATTCATGTTCTACTGATAAAGAAAACATGACTGTGTCAAGTTACACGACATGTACGACTGTAACATTTAGTGTACTATCAAGATGCCTGACAATGCTGCCACCATCTCTTTGATGCTCTGGATTATTTAATTGTTACACTGTCATTCACAAGTCCTGAGATCTTCTAATACGTACTTATTTATTCAATTTAAAAATCATACACTAGTAGAAATGGGTACCGGTAATAATTATTTCAAATCTCTTTTCACTATGATATTATTCAGAGACGGTAAAATTTTATATGGTCGGAACAGAATTAGAATGGTGAGGAAAAGCGAAATATGGGGTTATTCAGAGCAGTTTCAAAACCGCTGAAAATTTGTTGTAAATAGAAGCAGAAGTTGTTTCATTCAAAAAAATTAAAACTTGACTTATTTATACACAGATCCTGGATTATTTAGTTCACTAATTCTGAGATCTTCTAACATCTATTCATTCCATTTAAAAGTCAAACATTACTACTCATAGAAATGGGTATGGGTAACTATTATTTCATATCTCTTTTCACTATGAGCTTATTCACAGACGACAAGATTTTTATATGACCGGAACAGAATTAGAATGGTGAGGAAAAACGAAATATGGGGTTATTCAGGGCAGTTTTAAAACCGCTGAAAATTTGTTGTAAATAGAAGCAGAAGTTATTTCATTCAAAAAAATTAAAATTTTACTTGTTTATACACAGATCCTGGATTATTTAATTCACAAATCCTGAGATCTTCTAACACCTATTCATTCCATTTAAAAGTCAAACATTACTACTCATAGAAATGGGTACTGGTAACTATTATTTCATATCTCTTTTCACTATGAGAATATTCACAGACGGCAAGACTTTTATATGACCGGAACAGAATTAGAATGGTGAGGAAAAGCGAAATATGGGGTTATTCAGGGCAGTTTTAAAACCACTGGAAATTTAACTATTATTTCATATCTCTTTTCACTATAAGATGATTCACAGACGACGAGATTTTTATATGACCGGAACAGAATTAGAATGGTGAGGAAAAGCGAAATATGGGGTTATTCAGGGCAGTTTTAAAACCACTGGAAATTTGTTGTAAATAAAATCAGAAGTTATTTCATTCAAAAAAGTTAAAACTTTACTTGTTTATACACAGATCCTGGATTATTTAATTCACAAATCCTGAGATCTTCTAACATCTATTCATTCCATTTAAAAGTCAAACATTACTACTCATAGAAATGGGTATCGGTAACTATGATATTATTCAGAGACGAGAAGATTTTTATATGGTTGGAAAAGAGTTAGAATAGCGAGGAAAAGCAAAGTACGGGGTTATTCAGGGCAGTTCAAAACCGCTGAAAATTTGTTGTAAATAGAAGCAGAAGTTATTTCATTAAAAAAAGTTAAAACTTGACTTATTTATACACAGATCCTGGATTATTTAATTCACAAATCCTTAGATATTCTAACACCTATTCATTTAAATAGTCCATTTAAAGGTCGAACATTACTACTCATAGAAATGGGTACCGGTAACTATTATTTCATATCTCTTTTCACTATGATATAACACTATAACCACTGTAGGAGATGCCACAGTGAGGTAGAAACTTTGCCTCATGTCTTGGGTTCATGCCCATTTGGCGAAACTCTTCGTAACAGCAGATATCACAAGATCAGGTCTGTAATCGCAACATGCCTTAAGTCCAATGGCTACACTACCTATGAAGAAGTCCATGGAATAGCGGATACCGGAAGTCAACGGTGCATTGATATTATAACATTTAAACCTGGAGAGACAAAAGGTTATATTCTGGATCCGACCATAAGATTCGAGACGCATCAAAATCAACCCAAGGATGTCAATCTAGACAAAAGTGTAATTTATGAACCAACTATCCCTGATTACAAAACATCATATGAACTCAGGGATATAGAAGAGGGACCATAACAAAACAATTCGTGTCATTCTGTCACAAATTTTTTTGAGTCCCAACAACAATTAAGAAAATTTCTATGATAGCTTTGAAGGGTTCTCTGCAGATTTTACGGCGACACTTGTATTTCAATTCAAATTAGTTGAATTTTCTCAGTCTATTTTTTAATCTGCTATTTTTTTTTTTTTATAAATTTTCATTATGTGAAATATTATCTACTGCAAATTTTAGTTTATTGTAGACAAATTTCTTGTAAGACATTTTGAATGTCATCTCAAATGATACTGTTTAACATTCTTTGTCTTTGACAACCTCACCAAGTTGAGGAAGATTAAATATTAAATATATATGGCCGGAACAGAATTAGAATAGTGAGGAAAAGCGAAATATGGGGTTATTCAGGGCAATTTCGAAACCGCTGAAACTTTGTTGCAAATAAAAGCAGAATTCCATTCACAAAAGTTCACCTATTTACCCAAAGATCCTAGATTATTTAATTACTACACTGCCATTCACAAATCCTAAGATCTTCTAATACTTATTTATTAGCTTTGCGACTATTTAAAAATTTAAACTACTTTTGAGCAATCTTAACCAGTTAGGATTTCCGCACATTTCTGATGAAGTTCAGCGTGTTCACAATATCTGCGTTCGTTTTGTTTGTAACATTAGAAAATTCGATCATGTAGGCTAACACCATCATTAGAATTGTTGTCTTGGAATCCACTTCAAGGTAGAAGATTCTTCAACTCCCTCTTATTACTATTTAAAATCACCCACACCTCCACATTCTCTTACCTAGGATCTCGTTTTGTTTACCTTTCATTACCTCGAACCCGGAACATGTACCTTCTCTCTTTTCCTCTGCACAGAACATCCTTCTACTCATCAGCTTTCGGAATATCGATTCCACGCATCTGGAATTCTCTCCCTGAACATGTCAGAGACTGTCGGACAATATCGAAATTCAAATTTAAATTAAAGAATCACATTCTAGTTCATGCAATTCCTTGTTGAACACCTGTCAGTTTGTGCAACTTCGGCTTAACCAATGACATATAATAAATATTGTAAATATGCGGTTGTAAAATTGACAATTAATATGTAATGTATTTATTATTATTATTATTATTATTATTATTATTATTATTATTATTATTATTATTAGTTACCACTATCATCATTGCTATCTCTGTTTTTCTTCTTTTTTCCCCCTTGTATTAGCTCGATGAGATATTTATAGTGTTATTTTGACCCTTTTGACCCTCTACAGAGCTTTAATTTCATTTGTATAATTTTTATCAGTGTTTATATTTCTTTTTTGTATTTATATGTCCTATCTGGTAGGATGGAAGAGAAGGTCTTATGGCCTTAATCCTGTCAGATTAAATAAATAAACAAACAAATAAATAATAATAATATTTACTTAATTACTTACAAATGGCTTTTAAGGAACCCACAGGTTCATTCCCGTCCTAACATCAGCCCGCCATCGGCCCCTATCCTGTGCAATATTAATCCAGTCTCTATCATCATATCCCACCTCCCTCAAATCCATTTTAATACTATCCTCCCAACTACGTCTCGGCCTCCCCAAAGGTCTTTTCCCTCCGGTCTCCCAACTAACACTCTATATGGATTTCTGGATTCGCCCATACGCGCTACATGCCCTGCCCATCTCAAACGTCTGGATTTAATGTTCCTAATTATGTCAGGTGAAGAAAATAATGCGTGAAGTTCTGCGT
>JAJSOF020000011.1:132877303-132911413 GCA_025594305.2 Periplaneta americana | reverse complement strand
ACATATTACATTTCTGAAATAAGGTATTCAATTATGGTTCCGTTCATTTTCATATGTAGCTAACTGTAAAAACAATATTATCAAGTTTTTTCATAATTATTTTTTAATGAAATAGATATTAATATACTTCTAAGTATGATATAAGCCTAAATCTGTACCGTAAATGTTTTGTAATATAATAGATACTGACATAATTTAAAGTACAATAAGACTAAATCTAAATACATATTTTCTGTCCTCTTTTTTCAAACAATGTCCTCCTTCTCGAACCTTTGTACCCTCTTTTTTATTGATGTGAATCTGGTCCCCTCTAGGTACTTCGGTATTTAAATGAACCAAATAATTATCAAACTTAATGTGTTTGAGAATATCAGAGTTCAGGAGGATCTATACAGACCACATCTAGAGGCATCAGAATGTAGGTACCTATCTATGTTTCACTTACTTACTTACTTACAAATGGCTTTTAAGGAACCTGAAGGTTCATCGCCGCCCTCACATAAGCCCGCCATCGGTCCCTATCCTGTGCAAGATTAATCCAGTCTCTATCATCATATCCCACCTCCCTCAAATCCATTTTAATATTATCCTCCCATCTACGTCTCGGCCTCCCCAAAGGTCTTTTTCCCTCCGGTCTCCCAACTAACACTCTATATGCATTTCTGGATTAGCCCATACGTCCTACATGCCCTGCCCATCTCAAACGTCTGGATTTAATGTTCCTAATTATGTCAGGTGAAGAATAAAATGCGTGCAGTTCTCTGTTGTGTAACTTTCTCCATTCTCCTGTAACTTCATCCCGCTTAGCCCCAAATATTTTCCTAAGCACCTTATTCTCAAACACTCTTAACTTATGTTCCTCTCTCAGAGTGGAGTCCAAGTTTCACAACCATACAGAACAACTGGTAATATAATTGTTTTATAAATTCTAACTTTCAGATCTTTTGACAGCAGACTGGATGATAAAAGCTTCTCAACCGAATAATAACACGCAGTTCCCCTATTTATTCTGCGTTTAATTTCCTCCCGAGTGTCATTTATATTTGTTACTGTTGCTCCAAGATATTTGAATTTTTCCACCCCTTCGAAGGATAAATCTCCAATTTTTATATTTCCATTTCGTACAATATTCTGGTCACGAGACATAATCATATACTTTGTCTTTTCGGGATTTACTTCCAAACCGATCGCTTTACTTGCTTCCAGTAAAATTCCCGTGTTTTCCCTAATCGTTTGTGGATTTTCTCCTAAAATATTCACGTCATCCACATAGACAAGAAGCTGATGTAACCCATTCAATTCCAAACAACGGTAACAAATGATACTCACACATAGTGGGAATCTTGTTCTGCAGCTATCTGATAAAAAGTCGAATTCTTCTCAACTGTCACACTGATGGTGAAATTCTCCGTCACGTTTGTCCCAACCCATAATGTATATGTCGCAGTTGTAAGGTCATCTCCATCAGGATTTTGTCGACGAGTCGTGCCTTCCACTGTCAAATTTGAATCCGCACTTGCCACAGCAGTAGGAGAAGTGTTGATGCTGTAGATGGCCGGAGTTTAGTTGCTGGAAGAGCGAAGATTTATCAAATATGAGTTTTGTTTTGACTTTCCATAAATTAAACATTTTGATTATTTGTACAGTTTTGTTTCTGCATTACATATATTACATATAATCTACCTAAACAATTATAAACATAAAATATGCAAACTAATAAAGGAACCTGTCCACAATTTTGTGTTGGTGGAACTATTAAGGGGACCCGGTAGAGTATGTACAGTAGCGTGCAAATTAATCCGAACAACGTAATTACTTATGCAAAAACACTCAAACGGGATAAAAAAAAGGATCTAAGACATACCGCAATAATCTATGTGGCCTCCCTTGTTCCTAATAACACCTCTGAGACGATTTGGCATGGATTCCACTAATTTCCCACAAATATTCTTCATTTCTTCATCGCGAAACCATACTCCAATGAGGGCAGAAATCATCTTCTCCTTTGTAGAACAAACCATTTTTTGCATTCTTCTTTTGCAAATTGACCACAAGATCTCAATGGGGTTGATGTCGGGTGAGTTGCCTGGCCAGGGGGAGTACCTGAATATTCTTCTTGTTGAAGAATTCTGTAGTTTTTCGAGACATAAGGCATGGCGCCAGGTCTTGTTGGAACACACCTCTGCCATCCGGAAATGATTTTTGCAGCTGGGGTACGATTCTGGTTTCCTATAAGTGAATATATTTGTCAGAATTCATCATTCCCTTGATAGGTATTAATGCTCCACGCCCTTCATCTGTAAAACAACCCCAAAACATTACTTTAGGGGGGTATTTGGGTGCTTGTTGGAGATGAGCTGCTGTTACTTTTTCGGATCCTTTCCATACGTAAGAAACACGGTGGCCGTGGACCTCGAAATGAGACTGATCGGAAAAAAGTACATTCTTCCAGTCATTCACTGTCCAGTGTTGATGTAATTTTGTCCACATTAAGCGTTTTTTGCACATAACAGGGGTTAGCAGTTGCTTCTTAATAGGCTTACGAGCCCTTCGTCCAGCTTCCAAAAGCCTTTGCCGCACTGTTTTGACGTGAATATTCGCCCCAGTGGTAGTCATTAACTCGTGGGTTAAGTCGACAGCAGTTAGTCTAGGATTTAATTTACTTTTCCTGACAATTAAACGATCGTCTGCAGGTGAAGTCTTCCTTTTCCGGCCACAGTTTCCTTTTTTCTGGGGTGTGATGGATCCAGTCTCCCTGTATCGTTTTATGATCGAATTAACAGTAGCCAAACCGATATGACATTCTGCAGCAATTTGCCTCTGTCATAGGAGAATGCTCTGCTAATTTTATAATTTTAGACCGTTTTCGTGGAGTTGTATCCATTTGTGAAGACGACAGAATGTACACAGGATTGCAGTATTAAGTCTTCAACACAACTGAAATGCTTATAAGTACATAACGACAGGCAAAATGTCACATATTATAAAAAAAATAATGACAGACCTTCAACAATGGAATTACACGTACTACAGATATCAATTAAAACGGTATGAGCAGCTGTGAGGCCAACAATGACAGAAAATGTAAAAATATGTCGTGTTCGGATTAATTTGCACGCTACTGTATCTCTAATGTTAAAATCCCAAACTTTAAGGAACATTTTCTCCTTAACCACCAACAGTATAATATAAATCTTTTATAGTATATAATATGGATCTTCCTGCACACTTTAACAGCGGTGTTTTTTTCTAAACATTTTCAATAGAGAGTAATAATTTTTTTATTAGGAGTCAATTATTTGATCCAAAAAATGATATTAATCATGTAATAACTTCAGTACTACAAGTTATTTCTCAAAATGGCGCTGTTAAAGTATGTAGAACACATATAGCAACATGTCCAGAAAATTTGAGCCATCTATCTATAATAGTTTCTGAGTAAATGTTCCTTTTGTACTAAAAAATGTAGTTTCGAGATATCGAGTGTTAAAAAAAATACCTTGTTCTAATGCATCCCAGCACCATAAGAGGGGTTGTCAGGGTCTTCTTCCATTTGATCTTCAAGTTTCCTCTTCAAACTTCTTCTGTGCTGCCTTGCATTCTTTTCCAAAGCACTTTCAGCCCTTTCTGCATTCCTAATTCTTTCTCTGGCAATCGAGAACATCGAGTTGATAGTGTAGTGGCCTGGTTCCAGTTCCAATCTTTTCATGACCTCGCACTTGATAATGTTACCTCTGTTGTACGTTGCAACTGCGTCATAAACCCCAAGATGTACTGTACTGATTTCCACAAAAACTCTTTCAGGGATAAGAGTCCAAATAACATTATTCACACTTTCATTACAATTCTGAGTCCTACCGTGCAGGCATTTCTCCAACAGTTGTGGATCAGAAAGATCTCTGAACACTGGCTTTATTATATCCATTACAGAAACAGGTAAACTATGTTTATGTCTGTATACCTCTCCAGAAAGCTGCAATTTGTTGTATTTACACCAAGTAGCTGGATCTTTTGGGCAAAGACCATATTCAGGCTTGTCGTCCGTAGACAGGGTATGGAAAAACAGTGCCCAAATTGCCTTCCTCATTTCGTTTACACTTTTCGTATTTTGCCTGACAGCCAGACCATAATATCTTTGTAGTCTGTCTATGGCTTCATCTGTTAGTCTGCCCCTACCTCTAATGAACTTACTGTCAGCTAATAATTTTTTTCCTAGTTTTGTTTTTTGGACTTCTCAATCGAGAACCCATTCTCTTTTGGATGTGGCCTATACATTCAAATTTTTTTATAATAGTGTCATCACCATATGGTTTCAGTGCCTCAATTGTTTCGAATGATTTGCAGTCACCATCTCCTAAGAAATTTACGTATCTAGCATTATACAAGGGAACTGATCTTTCATATATATTTCTCACACCCTGAACTTCCATCGCACCACTGTTTCCTCGGAATTTGGCTCTACATTTATCTGTATGAATGTCTCTGCTTTGCTGAGGACATCTACAATGTTTTGAAAAAATTTCAACATCAATCAATTTAGATTTATCCCCACTGGTAGCTGTAGCCACCCCATTGCGGAATTGGTGTCCTCGTTTCTGCCAAGATCCATCTAAAGCTACTGTTAGATCTCTATTCTGAGGATTTTCATGTTCATTTACTGCCTCCTCAATAGCATGTTTCATACTTTCTTTGGTTACATCCTCTACTGCAGATCCCACGACACTGATGTAACTTCCAAAGGGAAAATTTTAGAACACGGACTGCACCTACCAAATTATGTCTTAAAATACTAAAAAGAGCAGATTTGTCTGCGTTTGTCGAATGCGCATCATTATTTTTACGAAAAGGCACTCCGTGCCAATAATTTATTTTGTGTGCACAAGGTTGGAATTTTGAAGTAAGAGGGAAAGGGTGCAGTCCGTGTTCTGGAGTTTATCCTTCAGTTTTTTCGTGGAAGAACTGAGAGAAACTGTACGAATATCACCATTGCTGGAACATGAGGTGCCCACATCATTTATATTTCCTTCACTTCGTGGTTTCACTTTTTGCACATCACTTTTTATTTTACACGGTTTTCCCACGTTCTTTCGCTTTTTAAAGATTCGTGGCATAATTATAACACACAGAAATTTTCCAGTCAACAGAACTTTAAACACTAAACGAAATATTTACTTCCTTGCACTTCAACACAAACGAAACACATGCGTTTCGATGGAAGCAGCCATGATAAATCAGTGTTGCCTTTTATCAGGGCTGTCAACGCACAAATTTCCCACAAAATATCCCACTAGAAATAAAAGCGGTATCTTCGAAAATGATATTTTTCACGATCTGAAACAACTGTCAAGATGTCAGATTTGAATTGCCACGCCCACAAAACGCAACACGACAGTAATTCTTCAATAAAAATGGTTAAAATTGTGATTCGAACTTAAAAATTTCGCCATTTTAAAGGGGAAAGTTGATAGTATTATTATATACAAAAAACAAAAAATTGCCATTTTGACCAATTTTTGCATACTGGGTCCCCTTAATATATGAAAAATACTCTAATTTATAGATGAAAATTTTCTGACAGAACTAGGGAATGTTTCAGAACAAATGAAGTCTATAATTTTATAGTGAAAATGACGACTAAAATGGTATGTAGATCTTTAAAGTCATTTTTACATTTCATTTTGTCCTTGGAACAAAAGACAAATCGTGTTTCTAGAGTTAATTGCCACTGTCTAAGCTATACAACTGAGTATAATAAAATATAATGATTACACATATTTCTCCTCCAAATTCATTATTAGTGATGAGTAGAGCAGTGCAAAGGGAGCAGTTGTTCGACACACCGGTAACAGGGCAAGGGTTGTTAATTCACCTTGCGTACCTGTAGAGGTCTGACTCTGCGGTACACAGGATAGCTGCAAGCAGTAGGTACAGCGTAGTGAAGCAAACGTCAGTACTGAAGAAACATAAGAACAGTTCAGTTCTACGTAGTGTTACGATGCCTAAGGGGGAGCAAATTCGTTCGGCAAAGTTTAAGAGACTTATTTCCGAATATGGTGATATTTTTTGTCGCAACAAAGATAAACTATTCTGAAAATTGTGTAAAATATCAGTTTCAGTAAATAGAATGTTAATGTTATGGTTTATTTAACGACGCACACTTAAATGCCATTGACCTGGCCCGGGATCGAACCCGCAACCTTGGGCATAGAAGGCCAGCGCTATACCAACTTGCCAACCAGCAGTAAATAGAGTATATAATGTTCGAAGACATGTAAATAGGGATGTACACAAACGTGCTCTCATGAAGTTGAAAGAAGAAGGTGGAAAATGTGAGGAGGGTCATAGTTCTTCATCAGTGTTCCATGAAGAAATGTGGAAGAAAGTGACTCAAGTAGTCGATAAAATTGGTAAAATAATATCTGCGAAAATAACAAATATGTTGAAAAAATGGTGGATATTATAAACTTTGCAAGATTAGTGACAGTATTTCTGGAGATAAGGCTTCCTTTGAAGAACTAACAGAAGTTGAAAAAAATGTTGTACAGGATTTTACGTATGCCCCAGTTGTTTCAACAGACGTAGAAAGAAGCTTCTCCACATATAAGGCCATGCTATCAGATAGACGACATTCGTTTTCTGTTCATAACTTACAAATATCACTTGTTGTGCATTGTAACAATATTTGGAAGAAATCTGATAACGTATCACATGTGCATTAATAAATCACACTCATTGCAAAGAAAAGTAAAGACAAAAAACAATTGCTTTTGCGAATAGAATATCGTGAACTCGTTACAAATAAACAGTGATTTTGTTTGTGTTCTATAGGAAATCATACATGTAAAGTATGTATTATTTGTTTGGGATGAAATGGTTAATTAGTTTTGTAATTTTGAAATCTTATTAAAGTATCTGTAGAAAATTAATTGCAGAAACGTTAAGGAACTGTGTCATTTCTATTGTGTCGTCTGTACGCCAACACATCGTGTACATGACCGTCGCTTGCACACAGGGAACACGCCGAGTAGCGTCGGAACCCTTGCTATGATGCCATTCTGTCCGTCATGTGCTCCGTCTGCACCGCTCTAGTGATGAGTTTTACTAGCATTCTACCATACTTAAATAATTTCAATTTTTTTTTCCTTCCTTATCATTGAAATCTGTTTTATTCTGTTCCAGTCTATTACACCTGTTTAATTATTCTCCATTCTAATTAATGATGTATACATTTAATTCTGTTCTAGTCAGTTCTCAGGTATCCTGTTTTACTTCGTTATACTGGAGTGAATAGATTATACAGGGTGTTTAAAAATACGGGGCACAATTTCAGGTATGTATTTCCCACATGTAGACAATCAAAATAGTTCATTACAACATGTGTCCGGAAATGCTTTATTTCCGAGTTATAGCCTTCACAACATTGAAATTCATCGGAACGTTTTTCTTTCCGCAGGTCGTTGCCGTCAAAGGAGACATTAAGAGGGCACGCTGACAGTTCATTCCGAGGCGAAGGTTACATTCAGTGTTGTGTAGCGTTAGACTGTGCGACATGTATTCAAATCAAGAGCTGGCAGAGATACACTTCATGTACGGTAAGGCGGACGGCAATGCTGCACTGGCTCGTCATTTGTACCAGGAGAGGTACCCACAGCGACAATGTCCAGATCGGAAGATATTTGTACGTCTCCATTACCGTCTGTGCGAGTATGGAAAATTTAACTCTCCTGGTTTGGGAAGGGGACGACCAAGATCTACAACTCCAGAAGTACAGGAGGAGATTCTGGAGGCTGTGAACATGACTCCTTCTATCAGCACACGAAGGGTAGCGTTGCAAGTTAATGTTCCTCATACGACTGTCTGGAGACTGTTGAAAGAGTATTAATTGTATCCTTATCATTTGCAACGTGTACAGGCCCTGTCACCAGCAGATTACCCTGCACGAGTTAGGTTCTGTCAGTGGTTCTTGCAGCAGTGTGGTGTAAATCCGAACTTTCCTGTCTTAGTATTATTTACAGGTGAAGCACAGTTCACACGAGATAGCATAACAAATTTCCACAATCAGCATGTATGGGCGTATGAAAACCCATGTGCAACTGTTCCATCTCATCACCAGGTGCGGTTCTCCCTCAACATGTGGGCCGGTATCATTGGTGATCGATTAGTTGGACCCCATGTACTTGTAAACAGACTTACAGGGCAGGCGTACACAAACTTCCTGGAAAACACCATACCTCATGTTTTAGAAGACACTCCACTGATCAATCGTCAACACATTCACTTCTTGCATGATGGCGCTCCTGCACACTTCAGTCGTACGGCTCGCCGGTACTTGGATCGAAGGTTTCCTGATCGATGGATAGGTAGAGGTGGCCCAATTGCTTGGCCTCCACGCTCACCTGATCTGAACCCTCTCGATTTCTACTTGTGGGGCCATTTAAAATCATTGGTTTATTCGTCTCCGGTGCCTGATTTGGAATCCCTTTGGAATTGAATTGTGGCATGTTCTGAGGACATACGCAATACTCCTGGAGTTTGGGATCGTGTTCGCAGGTCAATGAGACATCGATGTGAGGTCTGTATTCAAGCAGGAGGTGGACATTTTGAACATCTTCTGTAATGACAACGACCTGCGGAAAGTAAAACGTTCCGGTGAATTTCAATGTTGTGAAGGCCATTACTCGGAAATGAAGCATTGTAATGAACTATTTTGATTGTCTACATGTGGGAAATACATACCTGAAATTATGCCCCGAATTTTTAAACACCCTGTAGAGAAACCGCAATGCAGCAATTCTGCTATTGACCAAGCTGCTTGCAGGTTGGGTTGCCATAATATGGGTAAAGAAAGACAAAACCAGGACATGAATGACACGTAAATTGAATCAACAACAGGAAACATACGAATTTCTAAGAAACGCACACTGTATTAAATATGGACATTAAAAATAATTTATTTACTATACACACATAAGTATCGCTTATTTACTTAATATGGACAGAGTTGGACACTTCAGTAATACACTTTATTTTATCGTTCACCTTCTTATTTGGCATGGGCATTACATTATTACCATTTATTTGAGTGCAAACCATTCAAATTTGTGTATTACCACCACAGTAACACTCATACTTCTCAGAATATGAATAGAAGAAAGTAACTTTGTTTCTGAATGACTGTGTTAAATTCACTGCAATTTACATTTTTCATATTATACTGTATTTGCAGAATTACTGATTTAAGTGATTATCTGTTCCTTTTGTCCACTGAGCATTAATCAAAGGAAATACTCTTTCAGCGTCGCACTATGCAATTCTGAGCACTGCTCCACAGAAACAGAGCTGTGACAAACAAATGTACCCATATTTGTGCAAGGAGCATCTTTAGAACTTTCCTCTTTGTTGCCCGATAGGAAAGATTTTTCAATTGATAACCAGAAGGTTCTCATTCAGTTCCAAGATGTGTAAATGAGCATAATTTCCACATTATCCCTCGAATTTTGTTGTTGTTGCTAAGGATCTTGGATTTCTTCCATTCTCCTGCGGGCGTCCCAATAGTATCTGGTGAGCTGCGATGGTAAATCAGCATCTATTTCCTTTATTGCTGGGCATTGTACCAAATGTTCTTTATCCATGATGGAGTTCTGATTTCTGCAGAGCGTGCACTGTGGATGGTAGTATATATTAATTCGATGCAGATGAAAGGCAGGACAATCATGTTCGGTTGTTAAGCGAAATATAGTGACAGCAAATCTGGGATGTTATTACTGTGTAGCAGAATGTTCCAAGGTTTGAATTCGCTTTTCTTCAGGAATTCGTGTTTACAAAAAGACTGGAATATATGTTTGATCCTGACTTTTGAGGCATGAAAAGAGATTGTAATATTTTGAGTTTGTCTGATGTTTGTTCCTTTTTTGGCCAGGAAGTCAGCTTGAAGTGACTATGGGCACTAATGTTCAAGATGAAAATGTGACACTTGCTTACGGAACTTGTCAACGATGGAATGCAAGTGAAAAGAAACGTGTTGCTGTTACTCAACCAACATTCATCAAACACTACAACAAGTATAGGGGGGGGTGTTGATTTGGTCGATCAACACCGAGGATTGTATCGAATTCGAATCAGGTCAAAAAAATGGTGGTGGCCATTTTTCAGGTTCTGTTTGAATGGGGCGGTAGTAAACATGTGGTTACTATATAGGGAAAATGTTCCAGGGTATCATTTGTTGGAATTAATAAGGAGGATAACATTGGTAACACTTTCAACTCCAAATTTGAGCTCCCCAAGGACGTCTGTTTTGCCAAAGAAAACCATCACTGATACCAACTGAATTGCGGTATGATGGAAAAAATCATTTGGTGGAAAGTCAGGACACTCAAAAGGTGCTGTGGAGTATGCAAGAAAAATGCAAAATACAACTGCATCAATTTTAAAGTTGCCGAGCACCCAAAAGACTGCTTTCTAAAATTCCACACCAAGTAGGCTAACAGTGTATCATGTGGATTACTTTTGTATTTATGGATAATTTGAAATAAGTGTTCACAATTTCTGGCTATTTATGTTACAATTTATTCCATTATGATTTATGATAATAATAATAATAAATTATTTTACATAAGGTACAATGGGGTAAGTGGAAACTTGGAAAAGTGGAACCTATAACTGTTACGTTAAAACTATTAAAGGCTGGTGAAACTATTAGGTAATAATGAACTCAAAAAGGAAATTGGAATTTATATGCACTAAATTTCATTTTCATATTTGATTCTCTGGCACTGTCATATGTTAGGTTCCACTTTCACCATAGAAAACTATGGGTTCCACTTATCCTAGAGCACTTTACATATGCTTGAAACCTTTCCAAACATCCCCATAACCCAAAACAGTTATTTACCCTTTCACATTCCACATAATTCTGTATAGAACCTTCCAAATAACATTGCTATACACCAACGCCCAGCGTTTGATATATAAAACATAGAATAAAAGGGCCTAAATAACACTATTTCGAATTCTTTAATATTTTATATTGTTATTTGGTATATAATGATAATCTCTGAGAGTTTTCACAAAAAAAAAAAATTAAAAAAAAAATCTCTCTTATATAATGGGTTAATATGAAGCCCTATATTTTTATAAATATAACACATAATGGATCGTCTAAAGCATATGCAGACGCATATGCTTTAGACCACTTCGCTCGCCTGGTAGCATTAGTTGTTTTCATAACGTGGTGAAATCTTTCCGGCTCTTCTCCATATTTCAGGTTTGTTTGTTTTTTTTTCTAAAATCTACAGAATTTTACGTCAATATATTTGTATACGTATTAAAAATGTAGTAACCCCCCCATGTTTTAATTTCTCCTCACCATAGATATGTAATACATAAACAGAAAGGAGAGACGAATATCTCTTCATGGTATGAACCAGGATTTTGGCCCAGAGCATGCGCAGTGTGGCATTCTTTGACTTAGAAAAATACTCGAGCCGCTCAACATTTCTGTAGAAGAGCGCTGCTCAGTCGTTCAGAGATAAGCACAATAAACCTCAGGCTGCAGTGTAAGCCTTCGAGTCCCTCCTCCTTACAAGAAAGAAAAAGTGATTTCATTTTGGTTCCTGCAGCATATCCTTAAAATAATAAAAAAAGTTCTGCTGTGCCCACAGTCATCATGCGCATGGTCGGCGTTGATTGCGTCATTATCTATCCGTAACTTCCGCGCATTTTTACTCATATAACTTTGGTTAATGATAGCATGATCATAATTATTTTTTTATTTAATAATATGAGTACTAAACTGCGTCACAGGAGTTGTTCAAAGTGGCTCCCATCTGCGTTCATGCATTCCCGACATCTCTTGATGAAGTTTATATTTGCACGTGTAAGTTCTATTTCCGGATGCTCGCAGATTCCCCTCTTGTACTGGACTAGTCCGGCTGAGGAACGGACAGCTATAAGTAGCTGTTCATTAACTTGGAATTTATTGTTCAGAGTGACATACATGAGATCATAAAATTCATAGTCTGCCATTTATTTCTGAAAAGGACGTCCCTTAAGAGACTACCATTCACACGTACACACTCCTCATCTGCGACGTATGTAGCTCATAGGGCGGAGCAACAATGTTGTCTGCAGTTCTTCATGGAGGCTTTTTCTGTACTGTCGATCCACTTTCCTCCAAGATGTAACCCATGGATCAGCCAAGAAATCAGAAAAGCAGAGAGTTAACAACATTGCAATGAGAGAAGTTAGAAACAGCGTTGGCACTCATTCCTGTGAGACGTGAGTAGATCCCAGGGCCATAGTGCAGCTGGAAGGGTTAGACCAATGGAAAAAGTCTGTGACCCCGTCGGGAATCGAGTTCGTGAACTTATGGCTTGCAGCGTTAGTTATTAATTGCAACGGTACCGCGCGCCCCACTGCTTCACTAATATTACTGCTATATCGTCAGTAGTAGTACTGCTGCTGCTGCCATTGATATTGCAGTCAGGGAGGAGCATGGGCATTGTACCAAAAAATAATTATATAATTATCCTTTAAATATATTTACTGAATTTACTTACCTGATTTTCGTTACTCTCTCCGATCATCTTCAGAATGACAAATATAAAAATGTCACTTGGGTTATAAAGCACCCGGTCCCCCAGCGTCAAGCTACACCTCTCTTTGTGTGCCGCATAATTGTTGTGTGTTATTTATAATAAAATAATAGTTGTAATTAAATGCCCACACAGAGTCTCATAATTAGTGCTTATTTTAAAATAAATCAATTATTATTTTAACGTTACAAGAATGATGTTTGAGGTGATCAGCGTATTCTGGATCAATTTTTCCGAGTATTTCTACTTCGCCTAGAATGTCATCCTACACTCCCTATCTCAGCCACGTTCAATATTATCGTGAATTTATAGTAAACCTAATATAAATACAAGGATAGTATTGATATATACGAGCAACATTCAGATTTAGTTAGGAAATTATTTTTATTTAAATTTCCACTCTAGAGGCTCGGTTCAAATGTCAATGCGACCAAATATTAACTACTGATCTAGTACTGTGTGTTGACATTTCAGTGGGGTACTTTCCTCTTCCCTGGAATAATTTGTATATTATTTCCTTGATATTTCGTGCTTTCAAGTATGATATGTAATCTGGAGAGAATTACCTCAACAGATTATACAAAATATTTACAATATATATAAAACAACCATCATAGCAATTCGAAGCAACAATACACTTTCACAGTGGCGACCCATTTATAGTGGAGTACGACAAGGCTGTGACCTTTAACCACTTCTGTTTATTATATATATAAATAGAATCATTCAAGATTGACGACAGACACGACATGGATTTATTCCAATTAATCGAAATTTGCAGCTTGATGCTTCACTTTTCGCTGATGATTTAGTTCTCATGGCATCAACTGAAGATGATTTACAATATTCAGTACACAATTTAAATATGGTCAGTGAAAAATATAACATGGAAATTAATATTGAAAAATCGAAAATCATGTCATTTTGTGAGAAATTCCCTGTACCAAGCAAAATCTGTTTGAATAATAAAATAATAGAAAGAGTAAATACCTTCACTTATCTTGGCTATACACTATCACCTTATGATGAAGTAGATATTGCTGAAAAAATATGTAAATATAATAAAACAATGGGGATCATTAATAAAATCATGAAACCTTCACTAGTACAAAGACACACAAGAATAGGCTTGTATAAAACCTTAGCACAGCCAGTATTAAGCTATAGTAGCGAAGCGTGGACTGTGAAGAATAAAGATGTCAGTAGAATAACAGCAAGTGAGATGAAGTTTATGAGAGCAACAGCTGGATATACTCGCTGGGATCATAAAAAAAAATGAGGACATAATGCAAGAACTTCAAATAGAACCCATTATGCAGTTCATCAGCAAATATCAACTTCAGTGGAAGGGTCATCTCGAACGAATGAATCGATGCAGAATTCCAAAAGCACTGTTTCATTACCATCCATATGGCAAAAGATCTCTAGACCGTCCAAAGAAGAGATGGACTGAAAATTCTAGTTTGAGACCGTAACAGGCCACTTGGCCTAATACTTGTTAGGAAGATGATGATGATGATGATGATGAATATGCATACAAATTATTCTTTAGCTTCCATCTATAACATTAAAGTTCTAACTCGTACTGACATGGTAATGCAGACAAATATTGACCCAACAATTGTTCATATATGAAAGGCTTGGGTGAAGTTCAGATGTGGAATAGAACAACACTGATATTTCAAATCGGATTTACTTCAGTCATTACACTCTAAAAATCAATTATGATTTTTGTAAATTACTGTATGTTTTATTTAACGATGCTCGCAACTGCTGAGGTTATATCAGTGTCTCCGATGTGCCAGAATTTTGTTCCACAGGAGTTCTTTAACATGTCAGTAAGCCCAGTGACATGAGCCTGTCGCATTTAAGCACAATTAAATGCCATCGATCTGGGCCGGGATTGATCTCGGACAGAAAGGCCAGCGCCATACCAACTGCACCAATCAGGGCGACAGTAGCCTATAATGTATCCTCAATAATTATAAACTCTTTTTTTAATTCATATCCAGAATGCCAAGTGTTAGGATATGATTAGACTGAACTTCATCTTGTCATTACCGCACCCTCTATAGCCTATCTAAGAAAAATTTTCCTCATTGTTTAAAGTACCTCCTTCTTCAAAACTGAGAATAAACAGTTCTTGAAACATGTTAGGCAGTATTCAGAGAGTGAAAATATTGTGAAGATTCACGTGTATCAAATTCGAGTAAAAGGGAACTGTAGGCTACAAAAATGGACGATTGTTTGGGATCGCTGCAAATAAAATAGATGATCTCGCGAAAAGTGTTGTACCGGAAAATTTTTTAATTTGCTGCATTTTGGTAAGTTTAAAAAAGTGAAAAGTATTAAAACTTGTTGCAGTGAATCAACTTACACGGCCAGGTTCAGCAGAAATATGTGAAGATTTCTTACAAAAAGTACATGTATGTGGATTGCAAAACATTGTGTGTCATAACTGATAATAATAGCGTGAATCACATAATGTTTAGTGAACTCACTAAAGATTCAGGAAGTCATTATTTTTCCTTTGAAATGAAAAACAATGTAGCCTACTGCTTTTCTCGTATTTAACAGCTATGCACCAGGATAGGACGGCAACTAACCTACAGTCCTACGTTGCCACGTAGTGTAGGTCAAGCTCTACTTAAAGCCTATATTTCTCGCATTTAACAGCTATGCAGCAGCATTTGGCGGAAACTAACGTGCTGTGCGACGTTGCCACGTAGTGTGGACCAGGCTCTGCTTAAAGCCTATATTTCTCGCATTTAACAGCTATGCAGCAGAATAGGACGGCAACTAACGTGCTGTGCGGCGTTGCCATGTAGTGTGGGCCAGGCTCTGCTTAAAGCCTATATTTCTAGCATTTAACAGCTATGCAGCAGGATAGAACGGCAAATAACGCGCTGTGCGACGTTGCCACGTAGTGCGGACCAGGCTCCGCTTAAAGCCTATATTTCTCGCATTTAACAGCTATGCAGCAGGATAGAACGGCAAATAACGTGCTGTGCGACGTTGCCACGTAGTGCGGACCAGGCTCTGCTTAAAGCCTATATTTCTCGCATTTAACAGCTATGCAGCAGGATAGAACGGCAAATAACGTACTGTGCGACGTTGCCACGTAGTGCGGACCAGGCTCTGCTTAAAGCCTATATTTCTCTCATTTAACAGCTATGCAGCAGGATAGAACGGCAAATAACGTGCTGTGCGACGTTGCCACGTAGTGCGGACCAGGCTCTGCTTAAAGCCTATATTTCTCGCATTTAACAGCTATGCAGCAGGATAGGACGGCAACTAACGTGCTGTGCGACGTTGCCACGTAGTGTGGACCAGGCTCTGCTTAAAGCCTATATTTCTCGCATTTAACAGCTATGCAGCAGGATAGGACGGCAACTAACGTGCTGTGCGACGTTGCCACGTAGTGTGGGCCAGGTTATGCTTAAAGCCTATATTTCTCGCATTTAACAACTATGCAGCAGGATAGGACGGCAACTAACGTGCTGTGCGACGTTGCCACGTAGTGTTTGCCAGGCTCTGCTTAAAGCCTATATTTGTCGCATTTAACAGGTGTGCAGCATGATAGAACGGCAACTAACGTGCTGTGTAACGTTGCCACGTAGTGTGGGCCAGGTTATGCTTAAAGCCTATATTTGTCGCATTTAACAGCTATGCAGCAGGATAGAACGGCAACTAACGTGCTGTGCGACGTTGCCACGTAGTGTGGGCCAGGCTTTGCTTAAACCTATATTTCTCGCATTTAACAGCTATGCAGCAGGATAGGACGGCAACTAACGTGATGTGCGACGTTGCCACGTAGTGTGGACCAGGCTCTGCTTAGAGCCTATATTTTCTCGCATTTAACAGCTATGCAGCAGGATAGAACGGCAAATAACGTGCTGTGCGACGTTGCCACGTAGTGTGGACAAGGCTCTGCTTAAATCCTATATTTCTCGCATTTAACAGCTATGCAGCACGATAGGACGGCAACTAACGTGCTGTGCGACGTTGCCACGTAGTGTGGGCCAGGTTATGCTTAAAGCCTATATTTGTCGCATTTAACAGCTATGCAGCAGGATAGGACGGCAACTAACGACGTTGCTGTGCGACGTCGCATTTAACCACGTAGTGTTTGCCAGGCTCTGCTTAAAGCCTATATTTGTCGCATTTAACAGCTATGCAGCAGGATAGAACGCAATTAACGTGCTGTGTGACGCTATGCCACGTAGTTCTGTGGGCCAGGCTATGCTTAAAGCCTATATTTGTCGCATTTAACAGCTATGCAGCAGGATAGACAGCAACTAACGTGCTGTGCGACGTTGCCACGTAGTGTGGACCAGGCTATGCTTAAAGCCTATATTTGTCGCATTTAACAGCTATGCAGCAGGATAGAACGGCAACTAACGTGCTGTGCGACGTTGCCACGTAGTGTGGGCCAGGCTATGCTTAAAGCCTATATTTGTCGCATTTAACAGCTATGCAGCAGGATAGACAGCAACTAACGTGCTGTGCGACGTCCTAACGTGTGTGGACCAGGCTATGCTTTTAAAGCCTATATTTGTCGCATTTAACAGCTATGCAGTAGAATAGGACGGCAACTAACGTGCTGTGCGACGTTGTCACGTAGTGTGGGCCAGGCTCTGCTTAAAGCCTATATTTGTCGCATTTAAAAGCTATGCAGCATGATAGAACGGCAACTAACGTTCTGTGCAAGTTGCCACGTAGTGTGGGCCAGGTTATGCTTAAAGCCTATATTTCTCGCATTTAACAGCAATGCAGCAGTATAGAACGGCAAATAACGTGCTGTGCGACGTTGCCAGTATAGAACGTAACTGTGGGCCAGGCTGCTTAAAGCCAGGCTATATTTCTCGCATTTAACAGCTATGCAGCAGAATAGGGCGGCAACTAACGTGCTGTGCGACGTTGCCACGTAGTGTGGGCCAGGCTCCGCTTAAAGCTTATATTTCTCGCATTTAACAGCTATGCAGCAGGACAGAACGGCAACTAACGTGCTGTGCAACGTTGCCACGTAATGTGGGCCGGGCTGTGCATTTAACAGCTATGCAGCAGGATAGGGCGGCAACTAACGTGCTGTGCGACGTTGCCACGTAGTGTGGGCCAGGCTCCGCCTAAAGCCTATATTTCTCGCATTTAACAGCTATGCAGCAGGATAGAACGGCAACTAACGTGCTGTGCAACGTTGCCACGTAATGTGGGCCGGGCTATGCATTTAACAGCTATGCAGCGGAATAGGGCGGCAACTAACGTGCTGTGCAACGTTGCCACGTAGTGTGGGCCAGGCTCTGCTTAAAGCATATATTTCTCGCATTTAACAGCTATGCAGCAGAATAGGGCGGCAACTAACGTGCTGTGCAACGTTGCCACATAGTTTGGGCCAGGCTATGTTTAAAGTTTATATTTCTCGCATTTAACAGCTATGCAGCAGGATAGAACGGCAACTAACGTGCTGTCCGACGTTGCCACATAGTGTGGGCCGTGCTATGCTTAAAGCCAATATTTCTCAAGCATCACCAATACTGCCATCTCTCTATTTTTAAATAGGTGAAATTTTTTTTTTTCTTATATCCCTTAGTATGTAGTTTCATAAATGTTATTGTACCTATTTTAAAACAATAAGAACCTATTTTACATACGTTTGCAAGCTATACAGGCACTAAAACTTAAAAATTTAGGGCCAGATCCCATGAATAGCCATTACAAACTACAGAAAACGAAGCATTGCTACTTTTCTTGAGTATTAACCACTTCCACAGGCACAACATAAAACACGTTACACCAAGTACATACAATACATGCAGCACTTGGGCAAGCATTTTAATGTTGATTTCCTGTACAATATAATATCACTTAGATGCGTCACACATTATGCATTTAATATATTAGATTACGTAATTATATACATATTTTAATCGGGTTATGGATACTGTATTTTATAACCTGTGGTAATATTTTAATTTCGCCTGTTAGAATGTTAAATATCGCTAATTCAATTCACTTATTAAAAGTGGCATATTATATTGGCTTCGGATTATTATAAGAAAACAAAAGCCTCAATGAAAATCAAACGCCTATTCCTAACAAGGAGAGAGTATAGCAAGAAGCTGCATTAAGTCCATAGCAGCTTACGTATGAAGTGAGCTGTCATGGAACGGGTCTCATCAGCTGCAGCTGATTCTTTGTGGCCGGTTAATACAGCCCAAATGACTATTTAAAACTTCTGAAACAAAATAAATAAAACAGTAGAAAAAATAATTGCAAAATGGATGAATTAATTTGTAAAGTGAGTAATAGACCCTGAAGCTTCGGACTTCAGAAGCAGTCAAAGTTGCTTCGATAATGACCAGCGAAACTAGCAGCATCACTGCTGTCACTCCTCTGGAAGCAGCTTGCCTTGATGAAAGATCGGCAGTGAATTCTGTTTCTTGCCTGTGCCTCCATCTCCTTCCTTACTCTTCGGCTTCATTTCTGAGTGTATTGACACTCTAGGTCTTCCTCTTCTTGTACTCTTGTTCCCTGGGGACTCCAGTGGAAACTTGCTTTGGTGATATTACCATGTTCTGTCCGTATTTGAATAGATCCTGGAGCTTCGGACTTTAAAAGAACTCAAAGTCGCTCTCAGATCTCATATATGCCACGAGAGTTAATGAACTCTGTCTTAAAGCTGGATTCTCAACAACGTTACCCTGGTCAACACGCTGGTTAATCACCATGAGGATTGAATACTCCGTTTTGAAACAGGTTACTTAGCATCGTTATCATACATATCACGCTGATTTACATGTAGGTAGATGGTATTTATTCACACTGCAGACGAGTAAACGCCTGGTAGAAATGGTAACACATTACTCTTAAAATACAATTATTGCAATTAATAATAATAATAATAATAATAATAATAATAATAATAATAATAATAATAATAATAATAATAATAACAATAACAATAATACACATGTAAATAATTAAGTTTACATATACTTAATTAGGTTGGCAAGATATATTTACTTTACTTTTTTATTCGGTTTTTAAATATAAATATTATTTTATTTAAGATGCTCCCTCCACCTACAATATTATTTTTCTAAGTTAGATTTTCATACTGAATTATTATTACTATTCTGTTATTAGCCTATTACCAAACCAAAAGAAATCAATAACACTTCAAAATCCATTCCTGAAATTATCCCACCTAATTCTATTTTTAAATAAATAAATCAAAATCCCAAAATTCTTCCTTGTAAACACTGCCGAGAACTCATAAAAATCCATTACAATGAGACCAATAGTAAATAGAATCAACTCTCTAAGTTACAAAATATGTAAATTTTTACAACAGTACGTAAGATTCACATTGAAATTACAACACCTATACACAACAACAAATACTAATCAATTAGTTAATAAACTCAACAATTTAAAGGTGACTAAGAACACTAAAATGTTATCACTTGACATTGAAAATTTATGTACTCTACTACTTCTACTGCTACACCACTGCTACTGCTAATATTACTACTGCTACTACTACTGTTACTAATAGTACTACTAATATTATCACTACTACTAGTACTGCTACTACTAATACTACTATACCACTGCTACTGCTAATACTACAACTACTACTACTACTACTACTACTACTACTACTACTACTACTACTGTTACTATTAGTAATACTATCACTACTACTAGTACTGCTACTACTAATACTACTACACCACTGCTACTGCTACTGATACTATTAGTACTGCTATTATTACTACTACTAGTACTGCTACTACTACTACTGCTACACCACTGCAACTGCTACAACTACTACTGTTACTATTAGTACTACCACTATTATTACTACTACTACTACTGCTGCTACTACTACTGCTGCTACTACCACTGCTCCTACACCATTGCTACTGCATTAGTCTTACTACTACTTGCTATTACTACTACCATTAGTAGTACTACTACTACTAGTACTGCTACTACTAATACTACTACACCACTGCTACTGTACTACTACTTAGTAGTACTACTTATCACTACTATTAGTACTGCTACTACTACCACACACCACTGCTACTATTAGTACTACTATTAGTACTACTACTACTACTACTACTGCTACTACTACTGCTACACCAATGCTACTACTGTACTACTAATACTACTGCACTACTACACCACTTGCTACTATTACTATTAGTACTACTAATACTACTGCTATAGTACTACTATTATCACTACTACTACTACACTACACTGCCATAGTAGTACACCATTGCTACTACTGCTACTGTCACTATTAGTAATACTACTATTATCACTACTATTACTTACTACTGCTACTACTAATACCACTACACCACTGCTACTGTTACTGTTACTTACTTAGTACTGCTTCTATTACACTACTACTATTACTGCTACTACTACTACTACTGCTTACACCACTGCTATTACTACTACTACTAATGCTACACCACTGCTACTGCTACTACTACTACTACTGTTACTATTAGTCCCACTACTATTATCACTACTACTAGTACTGCTACTACTACTACTAATACTAGCTACACCACTGCTACTGCTACTATCTAATACTGTTACCACTAGTAGTACTACTGTTATCACTTCATTACTAGTACTGCTACTACTAATACTACTACACCACTGCTATTACTACTACTACTACTACTGCTAGCTACACCACTGCTTACTACTACTACTACTACTGCTACTACTACAGCTACTACCACTGTTACTATTAGTACTACTACTACTATTATCACTACTACTATTACTGCTACTACTAATACTACTACACCACTGATACTGCTACTACTACTACTAATACTACTGTTACTATTAGTACTACTACTATTATCACTACTAGGACTGCTACTACTATCATACTTAGTACACCACTGCTACTGCTACTGTTACTATTAGTAGTACTACTATTATCACTACTACTAGTACTGCTACTACTAATACTACTACACCACTGCTACTGCCAATGTTACTATTAGTACGAATTTAGTACTGCTAGTATTATTATTACTACTAGCACTGCTACTACTACTACTACTACACTACTACTACCTACTACTAATCACTACTGCTTACTACTACCACTACTATTAGTACTACTACTTACTAGTACTTACTACTACTACTACTACTACTACTACTACTACACCTACACCATACTGCTACTACTACTACTGCTACTACTAATACCTGCTTGCTACTATTTATCACTACTACTATTACTACTATTATCACTACTACTACCACTGCTACTACTAATACTACTACACCACTGCTTATCTACTACTAGTACTATTATTACTATTAGTACTGCTACTATTATTATACTACTTAGCATCACTACTACTAGTACTACTACTACTAATACTACTACACCACTACTACTGTTACTATTAGTACTACCTACTATTATTACTAGTACTGCTACTACTAATACTAACCTACACCACTGCTACCCACTACTACTACTGCTATTAATACTGCTGGTATTATTACTACTGCTACTGCTATCACTACTATTATCTACTAATACTACTACACCACTACTAATACTACTACACCACTGCTACTACTGTCACTGTTAGTTAGTACTACTACTATTATCACTACTACTATTACTGCTACTACTAATACTACTACACAACTGTGCTACTGCTATTGTTACTTTTAGTAGTACTACTATTATCACTACTACTAGTACTACTACTACTAATACTAGTACACCACTGCTACTGCTACAGTCACTATTAGTAATACACTATTATCACTACCGCATTAGTACTGCTACTACTAAATACCACTACACCCCTGCTACTGCTACTTACTATTAGTACTGCTACTATTATTACTACTATACTACTAACACTACTACTACTACTACTGCTACCACTGCTACTACTACTGTTACTATTAGTACTACTACTATTATTACTACTTCTACTACTACTAGACCACTGCTACTACTACTACTGCTACCACTACTGTTACTATTAGTACTACTACTATACTACTATTATCAATACTACTAGTACTGCTACTACTAATACTACTACACCACTGCTACTGCTAATAGTTACTATTAGTAGTACTACTATTATCACTACTACTAGTACTGCACTACTACTAATACTAGTACACCACTGCTACTGCTACTGTCACTATTAGTAATACTACTATTATCACTACTATTAGTACTGCTACTACTAATACCACTACACCACTGCTACTGCTACTGTTACTATTAGTACTGCTACTATTATTACTACTACTACTACTACTACGACTACTACTACTACTGCTACACCACTGCTACTACTACTACTACCACCACTGATACTGCTGCTACTACTACTGTTACTATTAGTCCTACTACTATTATCAATACTACTACACTGCTACTACTAATACTACTACACCACTGCTACTACACTGTTACCATTAGTAGTACTACTATTATTACTATTATTATACTAATACTACTAGTACCACTGCTACTACTAATACTACTACACCACACCATGCCGTGCTACTACTACTGCTATTAGTAGTACTACTACTATTATCACTACTACTAGTACTGCTACTACTACTACATCACTGATACTGCTACTGTTACCTTTAGTGATACTACTATTATCACTACTACTATTACTGCTACTACTACTACTACTACACCACTACTACTGCTATTGTTATTATTAGTACGACTATTATCACTATTATTACTGCTACTAATACTACTACTACACCATTACTACTGTTACACATTAGTACTACTACTACTACACTGCTACTACTACTACTACTACTACACCACTGCTACCAACTGCTACTACTGCTACTACAATACTACTGCTACTAGTACTACTATTACTACTACTCCTATTATCAATACTACTACTACTACTGCTACTAATACTAATACTACTACACCAATACTACTACTACTGCTACTACTACTGTTACTATTACTACTACTATTATTACTAATACTAGCACTGCTACTACTAATACTAATACATCACTGCTACTACTACTGTTACTATTAGTACTACTACTATTATTACTAGTACTACTGCTACTAGCTACCCTACACTTGCTACTCCACTACTACTACTGCTACTAAAACTGTTAGCAATTAGTTACTATTATCACTACTACTAGTACTGCTACTATTATCACTACTACTAGCTACTGCTACTGCTACTTACTAACTACTACTATTCACTACTACTATACTGCTACTACTAATACTACTACACCACTGCTACTGTTACTATTAGTACTGCTACTATTATTACTACTACTAGACTGCTACTACTAATACTACTACACCACTGCTACTGCTACTGTCTACTATTAGTAATAGTACTATTATCACTACTATTAGTACCGCTACTACTAATACCACTATGCTACTGCTACTACTATTAGTACTGCTACTATTATTACTACTACTGCTACTACTACTACTACACCATTACTACTACTACTGTTACTATTAGTACTACTACTATTATCACTACTACTACTACTACTCCTACACCACTTGCCACTACTACTGCTACTACTAGTACTGCTACTGTTACTATTACTACTTACTAGTACCACTACTACTACTAGCTAATGCTACTTACTTACACTAGTAGTACACTACTGCTACTACTACTATTAGTAGTACTACTATTATCACTACTACTAGTACTGCTACTACTAATACTACTACACCAATGCTACTGCTACTGTTACTATTAGTACTGCTACTTTATTACTACTGCTACTGCTACTACTACTACTACTACACCACTGCTACTACTACTGTTACTATTAGTAATACTACTATTATTACTACTATTACTACTGCTACTACTAACCACTGCTATTGCACTATTACTGCTACTACTACTACTATTAGTACTACTACTATTACCACTTACTACTACTACCCTAGCTACTACTACTACTAATACTACTTAGCACCACTGCTACTGCTACTGTTATTACTACTAGTAGCTACTTATCACTTACTAGTACTACTACTACTACTACTAGTACACCACCACCACTACTCACTATTAGTAATACTACTATTATCACTACTATTACTGCTACTACTAATACCACTACACCACTGCTACTGCTACTGTTACTATTAGTACTGCTACTGTTATTACTATTACTACTACTATCACTACTGCTACTACCACTGCTACTACTACTACTACTACTACACCACTGCTACTGCTGCTACTACTTACTACTGTACTATTAGTTACTACTATTATCAATACTACTAGTACTACTACTACTACCACTACTCTACACCACTAGCTACTGCTACTATCACTATTACAGTACTACTACTATCACTACTACTATTAGTACTACTACTATTACTACTACAACCACTGCCTATTAGTAACTGCTACTACCAATACTACTACTACTACTACTGTTACTATTAGTACCAACTACTGCTATTATCACTACTATTAGTACTACTACTACTACTAAACCACTGCTACACCACTGCTACTGCTACTGTTACTATTAGTAATACTATTATTACTCAATACTACTAGTACTGCTACTACTAATACTACTACACCACTGCTACTACTACTGTTACTATTATTACTACTACTACTTATTGCTACTACTAATACCTACACCACTACTACTACTACTACTTACTACACCACTACTGTTACTACTAGTACTACTACTACTACTACACCACTGCTACCACACTGTTACTATTAGTACTACTACTTACTACTGCTACTACTACTGTTACTATTAGTACTACTACTATTATTACTACTACTTATCAATACTACTACTAGTACTACTACTACTAATACTACTACACCACTGCTACTGTTACTATTAGTAGTACTACTATATCACTACTACTAGTACTACTACTACTAATACTACTACCACTGCTACTGCAACTACTATTACACTACTACTAGTACCACTTACACTGCTACTACTCACTACTACTACTAATACTACCACCACTGCTACTACTACTATACTACTACACCACTGCTACTACTACTACTGCTACTCATACCACTGATACTACTACTACTACTACTACTGTACACTGCACTGCTACTACTACTGTTACTATTAGTCCTATTACTACTATTATCACTACTACTAGTACTGCTACTACTAATACTACTACACCACTGCTACTACTACTAATGCTATTACTAGTAGTAATACTGTTATCACTATTACTACTACTAACTAATACTACTACTACCACTGCTACTACTACCACTATTAGTACTACTACTAACTACTACTACTACTCCTACACCACTACACTACTACTGCTAATACTACTACTACTAATACTAGCTACTACTACTGTAGTACTACTAGTACTAATACTATTACTGCTACTACTACTACTACTGCTACACCACTGCTACTGCTACTATACTACTACTGACTACTAGTAGTACTATTACCACTCAATACTACTACTAGTACTACTACTACTACTACTACTACTACTACTACTAACTACCATACTGTTACTATTAGTACTACTACTATTATCACTACTACTAGACTGCTACTACTACTACCACTACACCACTACACCACTGCTACTATTAGTACTGCACTATTATTACTATACTAGTAGTACTGCTACTATTATTATTACTACTACTAGCATTACTACTACTACTACTACTACTCCCACACCACTGCTACTGCTGCTACTACTTAGTACTACTACTATTACTGTATTACTACACCACTGTATCACTGCTAGTACTACTACTACTAACTACTACTACACCACTGCTACTACTACTGTTACTATTACACTACTGTTATCACATTACTAGTACCACTGCCACTTACTACTACTACTACTACTACTATTATCCTACTACTACTACTACTACTACTGCAGCTACCAATACTACTAATACTACTGCTACTACTAATGTTACTATTAGTAGCACTACTACTATTATCACTACTATTAGCACTGCTACTACTAATACTGCTACACCACTGCTACTGCTACTATTAGTACTACTATTACTACTTAGTACTACTACTAACACTACTACACCACTGTACCACTACTATTACTATTACTCACTACTACCACTGCTACTACTACTACTACTACACCACTGCTACTAAAACTGTTACTATTAGTACTACTACTATTATCACTACTACTAGTACTGCTACTACTAACTACTGCTATACCACACCACTGCTACTACTACTGTTACTATTAGTACTACTACTATTATTACTACTACTATTACTGCTACTACTAATACTGCTACTACACCACTGCTACTGCTTACTGTTACTTTAGTAGTACTACTATTATCACTACTACTAGTACTGCTACTACTAATACTACTACACCACTGCTACTGCTAATGTTACTATTAGTACTACTACTATTATTACTACTACTAGCACTGCTACTACTACTACTGCTACACCACTGCTACCGCTACAACTACTACTGTTACTATTAGTACTACTACTATTATTACTAGTACTACTGCTACTACTACTCCTACACCATTGCTACCTCCACTACTACTACTGCTACTAATACTGTTGCTATTAGTACTACTATTATCACTACTACTAGTACTGCTACTACTAATACTACTACACCACTGCTACTGCTACTGTTACTATTAGTAGTACTACTACTATTATCACTACTACTATTACTGCTACTACTAATACTACTACACCACTGCTACTGCTACTGTTACTTTTAGTAGTACTACTATTATCACTACTACTAGTACTGCTACTACTAATACTAGTACACCACTGCTACTGCTACTGTCACTATTAGTAATACTACTATTATCACTACTATTAGTACTGCTACTACTAATACCACTACACCCCTGCTACTGCTACTGTTACTATTAGTACTGCTACTATTATTACTACTACACTACTACTACTGCTACTACTACTACTACTACTACTGCTACACCACTGCTACTACTACTGTTACTATTAGTACTACTACTATTATTACTACTTCTACTACTACTACTCCTACACCACTGCTATTGCTACTACTACTACTGCTACTACTACTGTTACTATTAGTACTACTACTATTACTACTATTATCAATACTACTAGTACTGCTACTACTAATACTACTACACCGCTGCTACTGCTACTATTACTATTAGTAGTACTACTATTATCACTACTACTAGTACTACTACTACTAATACTAGTACACCACTGCTACTGCTACTGTCACTATTAGTAATACTACTATTATCACTACTATTAGTACTGCTACTACTAATACCACTACACCACTGCTACTGCTACTGTTACTATTAGTACTGCTACTATTATTACTACTACTACTACTACTGCTACTACTACTACTACTGCTACACCACTGCTACTACTACTACTACTCCTACACCACTGCTACTGCTGCTACTACTACTACTGTTACTATTAGTCCTACTACTATTATCAATACTACTAGTACTGCTACTACTAATACTACTACACCACTGCTACTGCTACTGTTACCATTAGTAGTACTACTGTTATCACTATTACTAGTACCGCTACTACTAATACTACTACACCACTGCTACTACTACTACTACTACTACTACTGCAGCTACACCACTGCTACTGCTAATACTACTACTGCTACTACTACTGTTACTATTAGTACTAATACTATTATCACTACTACTAGTACTGCTACTACTAATACTACTATACCACTGATACTGCTACTACTACTACTACTACTACTACTGTTACTATTAGTACTACTATTATTATTACTACTACTAGGACTGCTACTACTAATACTACTACACCACTGCTACTGCTATTGTTACTATTAGTAGTACTACTATTATCACTACTACTAGTACTGCTACTACTAATACTACTACACCACTGCTACTGCTAATGTTACTATTAGTACTGCTACTATTATTATTACTACTAGCACTGCTACTACTACTACTGCTACACCACTGCTACCGCTACAACTACTACTGTTACTATTAGTACTACTACTATTATTACTAGTACTACTGCTACTACTACTCCTACACCATTGCTACCTCCACTACTACTACTGCTACTAATACTGTTGCTATTAGTACTACTATTATCACTACTACTAGTACTGCTACTACTAATACTACTACACCACTGCTACTGCTAATGTTACTATTAGTACTGCTACTATTATTATTACTACTAGCACTGCTACTACTACTACTGCTACACCACTGCTACCGCTACAACTACTACTGTTACTATTAGTACTACTACTATTATTACTAGTACTACTGCTACTACTACTCCTACACCATTGCTACCTCCACTACTACTACTGCTACTAATACTGTTGCTATTAGTACTACTATTATCACTACTACTAGTACTGCTACTACTAATACTACTACACCACTGCTACTGCTACTGTTACTATTAGTAGTACTACTACTATTATCACTACTACTATTACTGCTACTACTAATACTACTACACCACTGCTACTGCTACTGTTACTTTAGTAGTACTACTACTATTATCACTACTACTAGTACTGCTACTTCTAATACTACTACACCACTGCTACTGCTACTGTCACTATTAGTAATACTACTATTATCACTACTATTAGTACTGCTACTACTAATACCACTACACCACTGCTACTGCTACTGTTACTATTAGTACTGCTACTATTATTACTACTACTACTACTGCTACTACTACTACTACTACACCACCACTGCTACTACTACTGTTACTATTAGTACTACTACTATTATTACTACTTCTACTACTACTACCCCTACACCACTGCTATTGCTACTACTACTACTGCTACTACTACTGTTACTATTAGTACTACTACTAATACTACTATTATCAATACTACTAGTACTGCTACTACTAATACTACTACACCGCTGCTACTGCTACTATTACTATTAGTAGTACTACTATTATCACTACTACTAGTACTACTACTACTAATACTAGTACACCACTGCTACTGCTACTGTCACTATTAGTAATACTACTATTATCACTACTATTAGTACTGCTACTACTAATACCACTACACCACTGCTACTGCGACTGTTACTATTAGTACTGCTACTATTATTACTACACTACTGCTACTATTACTACTACTGCTACTGCTACTACTACTACTACTGCTACACCACTGCTACTACCTACTACTACTGTTACTATTAGTACTACTACTATTATCAATACTTACTACTACTACTACACCACTTACTACTACTACTATTACCCTACTACTAATACTACTGCACCACTGCTATTACTACTACTACTACTACTACTGTTACTATTGGTACTACTATTACTACTGTTACTATTATCAATACTACTAGTACTGCTACTACTAATACTACTACACCACTGATACTGCTACTATTACTATTAGTAGTACTACTATTATCACTACTACTAGTACTACTACTACTAATACTAGTACACCACTGCTACTGCTACTGTCACTATTAGTAATACTACTATTATCACTACTATTAGTACTGCTACTACTAATACCACTACACCACTGCTACTGCTAATGTTACAATTAGTACTGCTACTATTATTACTACTACTACTACTACTACTGCTACTACTACTACTGCTACACCACTGCTACCGCTACACTACTACTCCTTACTATTAGTACTACTACTATTATTACTACTGTTACTACTACCTACTACTATTATCACTACTACTATTGCTACTACTACTACTAATAGTACTACTACTGTTATTATTAGTACTAGTACTACTATTACTAATATTATCAATACTGCTAGTACTACTACTACTACTATTATCACTACTAACTGCTACTACTAATACTACTTAGTACTATTACTTTTAGTAGTACTACTATTATCACTACTACTAGTACTACTACTACTAATACTAGTACACCACTGCTACTGCTACTGTCACTATTAGTAATACTACTATTATCACTACTATTAGTACTGCTACTACTAATACCACTACACCACTGCTACTGCTACTGTTACTATTAGTACTGCTACTATTATTACTACTACTACTACTACTGCTACACCACTGCTACTACTACTACTACTCCTACACCACTGCTACTGCTGCTACTACTACTACTGTTACTATTAGTCCTACTACTATTATCAATACTACTAGTACTGCTACTACTAATACTACTACACCACTGCTACTGCTACTGTTACCATTAGTAGTACTACTGTTATCACTATTACTAGTACCGCTACTACTAATACTACTACACCACTGCTACTACTACTACTACTACTGCAGCTACACCACTGCTACTGCTAATACTACTACTGCTACTACTACTGTTACTATTAGTACTAATACTATTATCACTACTACTAGTACTGCTACTACTAATACTACTATACCACTGATACTGCTACTACTACTACTACTACTACTGTTACTATTAGTACTACTATTATTATTACTACTACTAGGACTGCTACTACTAATACTACTACACCACTGCTACTGCTATTGTTACTATTAGTAGTACTACTATTATCACTACTACTAGTACTGCTACTACTAATACTACTACACCACTGCTACTGCTAATGTTACTATTAGTACTGCTACTATTATTATTACTACTAGCACTGCTACTACTACTACTGCTACACCACTGCTACCGCTACAACTACTACTGTTACTATTAGTACTACTACTATTATTACTAGTACTACTGCTACTACTACTCCTACACCATTGCTACCTCCACTACTACTACTGCTACTAATACTGTTGCTATTAGTACTACTATTATCACTACTACTAGTACTGCTACTACTAATACTACTACACCACTGCTACTGCTACTGTTACTATTAGTAGTACTACTACTATTATCACTACTACTATTACTGCTACTACTAATACTACTACACCACTGCTACTGCTACTGTTACTTTTAGTAGTACTACTATTATCACTACTACTAGTACTGCTACTACTAATACTAGTACACCACTGCTACTGCTACTGTCACTATTAGTAATACTACTATTATCACTACTATTAGTACTGCTACTACTAATACCACTACACCACTGCTACTGCTACTGTTACTATTAGTACTGCTACTATTATTACTACTACTACTACTACTGCTACTACTACTACTGCTACACCACTGCTACTACTACTGTTACTATTAGTACTACTACTATTATTACTACTTCTACTACTACTACTCCTACACCACTGCTATTGCTACTACTACTACTGCTACTACTACTGTTACTATTAGTACTACTACTATTACTACTATTATCAATACTACTAGTACTGCTACTACTAATACTACTACACCGCTGCTACTGCTACTATTACTATTAGTAGTACTACTATTATCACTACTACTAGTACTACTACTACTAATACTAGTACACCACTGCTACTGCTACTGTCACTATTAGTAATACTACTATTATCACTACTATTAGTACTGCTACTACTAATACCACTACACCACTGCTACTGCTACTGTTACTATTAGTACTGCTACTATTATTACTACTACTACTACTACTGCTACTACTACTACTACTGCTACACCACTGCTACTACTACTGTTACTATTAGTACTACTGCTATTATTACTACTTCTACTACTACTACTCCTACACCACTGCTATTGCTACTACTACTACTGTTACTATTAGTACTACTATTACTACTATTATCAATACTACTAGTACTGCTACTACTAATACTACTACACCGCTGCTACTGCTACTATTACTATTAGTAGTACTACTATTATCACTACTACTAGTACTACTACTACTAATACTACTATACCACTGCTACTGCTACTGTTACTATTAATACTACTACTATTATCACTACTACTAGTACAGCTACTACTAATACTACTGCACCACTGCTACTGCTACTGTTACTATTAATATTACTACTATTATCACTACTACTAATACTGCTACTACTAATACTACTGCACCACTGCTACTGCTACAGTTACTATTAATACTACTATTATTACTACTACTAGGACTGCTATTACTAATACTACTACACCACTGCTACTGCTATTGTTACTATTAGTAGTACTACTATTATCACTACTACTAGTACTGCTACTACTAATACTACTACACCACTGCTACTGCTACTGTCACTATTAGTAGTACTACTATTATCACTACTATTAGTTCTGCTACTACTAATACCACTACACCACTGCTACTGCTACTGTTACTATTAGTACTACTACTATTATTACTACTACTACTGCTACTGTTACTACTACTACTACTGCTACACCACTGCTACTGCTGCTACTACTACTACTGCTGTTACTATTAGTACTACTACTATTATCACTACTACTAGTACTGCTACTACTAATACTACTACACCACTGCTACTGCTACTATTACTGTTATTACTGCTACTATGATTACTACTACTAGTACTGCTACACCACTGCTACAGCTACAACTGCTACTGTGACTATTAGTACTACTACTATTATTACTACTACTACTACTGCTACTACTACTACTCCTACACCATTGCTATTGCTACTACTACTACTGCTACTACTATTATCACTACTACTAGTACTGCTACTACTAATACTACTACATCACTGCTACTGCTACTGTTACTAATAGTACTACTACTATCACTACTACTAGTACTGCTTCTACTAGTACTACTATACCACTGCTGCTGCTACTACTACTGTTTCTATTAGTACTACTACTATTATCACTACTACTACTAGGTGTTCAGTTCAAAGTGTGTCATGGCTCGCTGTATGCCGTCATGTGGCTAGCCGATAGCCTAGAGAATTCAATCTTGCTACACTTCCGCAGAGGTGTATAACCTATGAGGCAGAGAAGTTGCCTAGCAAGTACGGCGTTCATTCTGAAGAGTACGTACCGATACGTACGGTAACGCCGGTAGTTGCAGGAAGTCAACTGTTTGGAAATACGTACTGTCGGGATATGGGGAGAGGATTAAGACGATTACTTACGTATTTGTTGACATTAACTTCGACGGTCAACATGGACACGGAGCATTTGATTTGTGTTGTGGAATGTTACCGTACACAACCGATGATAACAAATACCCTGCGTACGACTTGCCGGCGCAAAACACAGTTCGAAAAAGGCTGTGGTAGCACACAGACCGTACAGACCGCCATCTGTTGCTACGACGTTCAAGTTATACCGCACACGTTCTCAAGTTCAGGTTGAAGAACGCCTTAAATAATAGGCAACTTCTCTAACATATGAGCCCCTTAGATCCAATGTGGTGGAAGTCCATT
>JAJSOF020000011.1:132823978-132877203 GCA_025594305.2 Periplaneta americana | reverse complement strand
CAAAAATTAATATATTTGAAGAAACAAGGACTGTGAAATTTGTATTGTAACAACAACATATCTCTTAATGTGAGCACTCAGCCTCTTAGTTCTCCTTTTAGAAAAAATTATGTCTCACACAAACAGTCCTTTTTTGACCATTTTTCGACAGAATAGAATAAATAGAATGCATGCATTAGATAGAATAGGACAGACCAGGGCAGCTATTCAGGTGATGTAGATTGTGTCAATTTTACAGCACTACTTGACTTGAGAAACGTATCCTCATTGCTTCTGTTCAGCCATCCCTGCAAAGGTAAGTTAGCTGACTCTATGTTATTTTATCAGGAGTACTGTATAGCAGTGGTGTAGCGTCAATGTAAGCTAAAAAGCTTAGCTTCCCCATTTAATAATAATTTCATAATAAACCTGCAGTTTATGGAGAAAATGATTTATTAATTTTAATAGAATTTATATTTATGCGTTAAATATGTGATGCGGCAGTTTAGGATGATTTGTGATGCAGCAGTAAACAAGAAGCCTGCACACACCAGTTTCCAAGCAGACTGGTTTCTTCTGTGTAATCCACCCCGCAGATTTTCCATCCCTTTCTAACTAAACTGCCCTAGTCGCAAGGCTCGCAAGAAGCTAGCTTTAACATTTAAAATAAGTAGTTTCTGAGTTATCCCTTTTCGTCAGATGTGTTCAGTTGAAGTGTTAGTGTGCATTGTGGCTGATATATTAAATAATGAGCGAAATAACAGTTCCTGACACTAATTTACGTGAATTTTTTTAGGACAGTTGTATTATCAAGACTGACTTACGAACAAAAGTATGATTTAAAAAACAAATGACCGACTCCCTTGCTGTCAATGAAGGACACAACCAAAAGACAGACGCATACTTACGTAATGATACTAATATTGTGATTTCTCTAAGTATGACAGCGTGAGCTAATGTTATACGTATATGTGTCTATTTGTTAAGAGATATGTGTAAACCGTGAAATCATATTTTACTAGGTATCATTTGAGGTCATGCCTTATTGGTGTTACTTACGATGTTCCAACCAATCTTCGACTGCTGACTTGAAATTGACTACTATTTATTTTAAGACTATATTTTTGTAATACGTTTTCTCATATTGGATGAAAGACAACTTGAGTTAGCTTCCCCTGCTCAAAATTTCATGCTACTCCACTGCTGTATAGTCCATTATACATTTGTAAAGTTGAAAAGCTGTTTTTCAGACACTACGTATTTTTTTGTCTCTTTACCAATTTATTAATATATTAATCCTACGTTATGGTGTGTATACAGTGTGTTTGATAAGCTCTGCATATTGTCTTTTACATTTCAACAGAATTTTTTTTTTCGAAAAACACTCTAATACGTCAAATCTTACATTTTAAAAGTCACTTTTTCACAAACAAACCATCTTTAATATCATTGTTATGCGAGTTGTGACGTCACCGCAAGCATTTTAAAATTACCATTTGAAAGAGAATCTTCATAAATACGCCTAGATGTCAGCCGAAGATCCCATTCTTTTAATTTAATTTTACGTTTGTAGAACTTGTTGAATTTACAAACAATACATATCTCGTATCACAATTTTATCACAAATTGAATTGTATAACTTCCATATTTGGCACTTATAATTGAGAATAAAAGTTGTTAGTAACTTCTCTAAAACGAATAAAGTAATTTCTCTGGGTCAATACAACGAAAGTTCAATTAATTAAATGTTCGAAATGTTTCCCATTTACGATCTGGCAATGATAAAGACGCAATAGAAATCCCTTTCAACATTTTCAATTAAGTACTGCTGGTGATTTCACTATGCTGCATTCGTATTCTTGTTTTCAACTCATCCATATCAGCAGCTTCGTAGCAAATACTTTGCATTTCAGCATAAATTTGCGGCCAGGATGAACAGTAACAGAAGGATGGCTTTTTCGCGACTATTTAATCCTGTATTATAAAAGATCGGACACTATTTTAAAGGAAATGCTTCTGAAATTTCAAAGCTGCATTACATCTCAGCCTTGCTGATGCAACAAATTTGTTTTCATTTCTTTTCTCGTATATTTTCTTTCTTTGTTCTATTTTCTCCTTTATTTTCGCTCGTATGTTAGAGACTTCCCTTTGCGATGGATTAGAAAGTTTACAGGAGTTTTACCCACAAATAATTTGCACACCTCAATAATTAAGGCATGAACTTCGCCTTGTCTATGCTGATGAATCTCATAGAAATCTTACAACTGACGTAACTGAGAAAATAGTTGTCTGACTGTCTTGGAGAAGAGATGGGTTTGAATTTTTTTAACATGGATTTTTTTGTTAAGACACCTGTGACCGAAATTTCGTTTTGTTTGCTTTCCTATGTGGAATAATTATTTCCCTTCTTTTGTGGGATTTTATTTGACTTGACCCCGCAGAGAACAATAAAAAAGAAAAATCAGGTGGAAGATCCAATTTGTTTTCCAAATAAAAGAATAATCATAAAAACGAAAACAAATTAAAGATACATTTTACAAAAAATATTAGATTGTCATAATTAACAACTCACATTTAGTCACATCTTTCATACCGCCATTTTCTCTTTGTGGTGAAGTTGCGTTTGTTGTTTTTCCTCTTCTATGAGGTTCAAAATATGTATCCCTCTACTTTTTGCTCTATTTTCTTCTCTAACTTGGCTCTATTTTCTCCTCTAACTTGGCTCTCTATTCTCTTTATTTTCCCTTCCTTTTCGCTCCAATTTTTCCTCTATTTTCTCCCTTTTTCTCCTCTACATTTTATTCTATTTTCTGTCTATTTTCCCCTTTATTTTTCATATATCCCTTCTGTTTTCTTTTAAAATTTTTCCTCTAATTTCTATACTATAGGCCTAATATCTTCCACTCCCCCTCTGTTTTCTTCTCTGTTTTTCTCTATTTTACCCAATATTTATTCCTCCATTTTTCCTCTATTTTCTGCTCTATTTTCGGTCCAATATCTTCCCACTAATTTCTCCTCTAATTGCATTTCTTTTCTATATCTATCTATCTATCTATCTATCTATCTATCTATCTATCTATCTATCTATCTATCTATCTATCTATCTATCTATCTATCTATCTATCTATCTATCTATCTATCTATCTATCTATCTATCTATCTATCTATCTATCTATCTATCTATCTATCTATCTATTCTATTACATCTATTCTTTTCCATCTTATCTATCTATCTATCTATCTATCTATCTATCTATCTATCTATCTATCTATCTATCTATCTATCTATCTATCTATCTATCTATCTATCTATCTATCTATCTATCTATCTATCTATCTATCTATCTATCTATCTATCTATCCTATTCCATCTATTCTATTACATCTATTCTTTTCCATCTTATCTGTCTATCTATCTATCTATCTATCTATCTATCTATCTATCTATCTATCTATCTATCTATCTATCTATCTATCTATCTATCTATCTATCTATCTATCTATCTATCTATCCTATTCCATCTATTCTATTCCATCTATACTATTCTTTTCTATCTATTCGATATTTTTCTATCTATTCTATCTATCCATTCTATTCTATATACTCTATTCTATTCTATATACTCTATTCTATGTATTCTAGTCTATCTATTGAATCTATCTTATTCTATTCTGTCTATACTATTCTATCTATACTATGCTATTCTATCTATTATATTCTATTCTATCTATCCTATCTATTCTATCATTTATCTATCCTATCTATCTATGCTATCTGTTTATGTATCCATCCTGTATCCATCCTATTTATCTATCCATCCTATCTATGCATTCTGTTCTATTCTATCTATTCTATTCTATATATCCTATTCTATTCATTCTGTATATCCTAAACTAATCTATCTATTCTATTCTATCCATTCTATTCTGTCTACCTATTCTATCTATTGTATTCTATCTATCAATTCTATTCCATCTCTGCTATTCTATATATCTATTCTTTTCTATCTATTCTATTTCACTATCTATTCTGTTCTATCTATTCTATTTCACTATCTATTCTGTTCTATCTATTCTATTCTATCTATTAAATTCTATTTATCTATTCTGTTCCATCTATCCATTCTACTGCATCTAATCTATTCCATCTATTGTATTCCATCCATCTATTCTATTCTACCTATCTATTCTATTCCATCTATACTATTCTATGTATTCTAATCTATCTTTGCTATCTAATCTATTATATTTCGTGTATTCAATTCCATGTTATTCTATTTATTATAATCTATTTTATTCTATCTTATATTCTATTTATTTATTCTATCTATCCTATTCTATTCTATCTATTTTATTCTATCTATCAATTCTAATCCATCTATGCTATTCTGTATATCTATTCAATTCTATATATATTCTATTTTAACTATATTCTATCTATTCTGTTCTATCTATTCTATTCCAATTATTCTATTCCATCTATTCTATTCTATCCTAATCTAACTGTGCTACCTTTTCTATTCTATTTTATGTATTCTATTCTATCTATTCTATTCTATGTGTTCTATTCTACTGTATCATATTCTATTCTGTCTTTATTCTATCCTATTCTATCTATCTTATTCTATTCTACCTCCTCTATATTATCTATCTTATATATTCTATCTATCCTATCCATTTTATCCTATCTATTCTACCCTATTTATCTATCCTTTGTCTATCCTATCTATACTATCTTTCTATCCATTATAATTATTCATTCTATTCTATCAATTCTATTCTCTTCTATCTGTTCTATTCTATCTATCTATCTATCTATCTATCTATCTATCTATCTATCTATCTATCTATCTATCTATCTATCTATCTATCTATCTATCTATCTATCTATCTATCTATCTATCTATCTATCTATCTATCCATCTATACTAACTATTGTATTCTATCTATTTTATTATATCTATTCTATCAATTCTATACTTTCGTTTCCATTCTATCTATTCTATTCTATCTTTTCAATTCTGTTCAGTCTGTTCTATTCTATCTATTTTATTCTATCTATTCTATCTATTCCATCTATTCTATTCTATTCTATTTATTCAATTCTATCTATCTATCTATCTATCTATCTATCTATCTATCTATCTATCTATCTATCTATCTATCTATCTATCTATCTATCTATCTATCTATCTATCTATCTATCTATCTATCTATCTATCTATCTATCTATCTATCTATCTATCTATCTATCTATCTATCTATCTATTCTTATGTATCTATTCTATCCTATTCTATGTACCTATCCTATTCCATCTATTCTATTGTTATTATTCTATTCTATCTATTGTATTGTATGTATTCTATTTAATCTATCTATTCTATTCTATCCATCTATTCTATTTGATCTATTCTATTCTATCTGCTGTCTTCTGTCTATTCTATTCCATTTATCAATTCTATTCCATCCATCTATTGTATTCCATCTATCTATTCTATTCCATCTATTGTATTACATCTATTCTATTCCATCTATTCTATTCTATCTATTCTGTTCCATATATTCTATTCCATCTATTATATTCTATTCTATCTAGGCTATATTAATCTACCTAGTTTATTCTACTCTATCTATTTTGTTCTATCTATTCTATTCTGTCTATTCTATTCTATCCAATTTTACTCTGTCCTATTCTATTCTATTTTATTCTATCTATTCTAGTCTATTCTATTCTATCTATCCTTTGCTATTCTATCTATTCTAATCTATCTATCCTATTCTTTCATTCTTTATATCCTATTCTAATCTATCAATTCTATACTAATCTATCTATTCTACTCTATCTATTCTATTTTGTCTTTATTCTATTTTGTCTATTCTAACTAATCTGTCTATCCAACTATCTATTCTATCCATCTATTCTATGCTTTAAATAAATTCTAATCCATCTATGCTTTTCTATAAATCTGTTCTATTCTATGTATTCTATTTTACTATATATTCTATCTGTCTATTCTATCTGTTCTATTCTATCCATTAAATTCCATTTAACTATTCTATGCCATTTATTCTATTTCATCTACTCATTCTACTCCATCTATTCTATTCCATCTATTGTATTCCATCTAGCTATCCTATACCAGCTATTTATTCTATTCCATCATTTCTATTCTATCTATTGTAATCTGTCTGTGCTATCTATTCCATTCTATTTTGTGTATTCTATTCCATTCTATTCTAATCTATCTCTTCTAATCTATCTATTCTATTCTGTCTATTCTATCGATGTATTCCATTCGATCTATTTCATTCTATCTATCAATTCTATTCCATCTATGCTATTCTATATATCTATTCTATTCTATCTATTCTATTTTACCTATCTATTCTATTCTATCTATTTTATTCTATCCACTCTATTCTATTTATTAAATTCAATTTATCTATTCTACTCCATCTATTCCATTCCATATATACATTCCATTCCATCTATTCTTTTCCATCTATTATATTCCATCTATCCTATTCCAGATATCTATTCTATTCCAATTCTATTCCATCTATTCTATTCCAATTCAATTCCATCTATTCTATTCTAACTATTCTAATCTATCTGTGCTATCTCTTCCATTCTATTCTATCTAATCTATTCATCCTATTCTATTCTGTCTATTTTATTCTATCCTAATCTATCTTATTCTATCCTACCTCCTCTATTCTATCTATCCTATTTATTCTATCCTATTTATCCTATGTCTCTATCCTATCTATCTATCTATACTATCTATCTATCTATCTATCTATCTATCTATCTATCTATCTATCTATCTATCTATCTATCTATCTATCTATCTATCTATCTATCTATCTATCTATCTATCTATCTATCTATCTATCTATCTATCTATCTATCTATCTATCTATCTATCTATCTATCTATCTATCTATCTATCCATCCTAGTTATCCATTCTATTCTATCTATTCTATTCTAACTATTCTGTTCCGTCTATTCTATTCCATTTATTCTATTCTATCTATTCTATATTAATCTATCTATTTTATTCTATCCGATTTTCCCTATTTTAGTCTATTTTGTCTATTCTATTCTATCCAATTCTACTCTATCCTATTCTATATATTTCTATCCTATTCTAGTCTGTGTATTCTATTCTATCCATCCTTTACTATTCTATCTATTCTAATCTATCTATCCTATTCTATTCATTTTATATATCCTATTCTAATCTGTCTATTCTATACTAATCTATTCTATTCAAGCTATTGTATTCTATTCTGTCTATCCATTCTATCTAATCTATCTCTCCAACTATCTATTCGATCTAACTGTTGCCTTCTATATATCAAGTCTATTCCATCTATGCTATTCTCTATATATCTTCTATTCTGTCTGTTCTATTTTGCTATCTATTCTATTCTATATATTCTATCTATTCTATTCTGTTATTAAATTCCATTTATCTGTTCTATGTCATCTATTGTATTCCATCTATCCATTCTACTCCATCTATTCTATTCCTTCTATTGTATTCCATCTATCTATTCTATTCCAGCTATCTATTCTCTTACATTTATTCTATTCCATCTATTCTAATCTATCTGTTTAATCTATGTGTGCTATCTATTCTATTCTATCTATTCTATCAATTCTATATTCTATTCCTTTCTATCTATTCTATCTTATCTATTCTATATTTTATATCTATTCTATTCTATTTGTTCTATTCTATCAACTCTATTCTATTCTATTTCATTTCATGAATTTTATTCTATCCTATTCTATCTATTTTATTCTATTCTCCCTATGCTATTCTATCTATCCTATGTATTCTATCTATTCTATCATATTTAATTATCCTCTCTATATCCATCCCATTTATCCTTTCTGTTGATCTATCCATGCTATCTACCCATTCTATTCTATCTATTCTATTCAATTCTGTCTATTCTAATCTATCTATTCCATTCTATATATCTACTATCTATCTACCTATTCTTTCTATTCTCTTGTATATATCTATTCTATCTAGTATTCTATCTATCTATTCTATTCTATCTATCCCATTCTATCTATAGTATTCTATGTATTCTATTCTATTCCATTCCATTCATTCTACTCCATTCCATCTATTTTATCCTATTCCATTAATTTTATTCTATTCCATCTATTCTATTCTATCTATTCTACTCTGTCTATCTATCTATCTATCTATCTATCTATCTATCTATCTATCTATCTATCTATCTATCTATCTATCTATCTATCTATCTATCTATCTATCTATCTATCTATCTATCTATCTATCTATCTATCTATCTATCCTTTATATTCTTTCAGCCACCGGTGTGGCTCAGTCGGTTAAGGCGCTTGCCTGCCGGTCTGAAGTTGCGTTCAGGCGCGGGTTCGATCCCCGCTTGGGCTGATTACCTGGTTGGGTTTTTTCCGAGGTTTTCCCCAACCGTAATGTGAATACAAGGTAATCTTTGGCTAATCCTCGGCCTCATCTCGCCAAATATCATCTCGCTATCACCAATCTCATCGACGCTAAATAACCTAGTTGTTGATACAGCGTCGTTAAATAACCAACAAAAAAAATTTATATTCTTTCTAAGTATTCTATTCTATCTAGCTATTCTATTCTATCTATTCTGTTGTATCTATCCTATTTATCTATTCTATCAATTCTATTGAAAATACCTAATCTATTCTATTTATTCTATTCATCTATTCTATTCCATCTATTCTATTCAATCTATTCTATTTTATCTATCTATTCTATCTATCTGTTCTATTCTCTCTAACTATTTTATTGTATATATTCTATTATATCTATTCTATTCTATGTATACTATTCAATCTATTCTATTCTATCTATTCTAGTCTATATATTCTATTCCATTTATCAATTCTATTGCATCTATTCTATTCCATTCACCTGTCTATTCTATTCCATCTATTCTATTATATCTATTCCATCTATTCTGTTCCATCTGTTCTATTACATGTATCCTATTCTATCTATTCTATATTAATCTATCTAGTTTATTCTATTCTTTACTATCTTATTTTATTCTATCTATTCTATTCTATCCAATTCTACACTATCCTATTCTATTCTATTCTGAGTATTCTTTTCTATCTATCCTATGCCATTCAAACTATTCTATTCTATCTATCCTATTCTATCCATCCTATCAATTCTATTCTATCCTATTCTATTCCATCTATTCATACTATATATCCTATTGTAATCTATCTAATCTATACTAATCTATCTATTCTATACTAGTCTATTCTATTGTATCTATTCTTTTCTATCCATTCTATTCTCTCAATTCTATCTATGAATTCTATTCCATCTATGCTATCCTATATATCTATTCTATTCTATCTACTCTATTTCACTATCTATTCTATATATTCTATATCTATTCTATTCTATCTGTTCTATTCTATCTATTAAATTCCATTTATCTATTCTATTCCATCTATCCATTCTACTCCATCTGTTATATTCCATCTATTGTATTCCATATATCTATTCTATTCCATTTATTCCATTTCATCTATACTATTCTATCTATTCTAATCTATCTCTGCTATCTATTCTATTCTATTTTGTGTATTCTATTCCATTCTATATTATTTATTCTCATCTATTTTATTCTGTCTATCCTATCTATTTTATTCTATCTATCAATTCTATTCCATCTTTGCTATTCTGTATATCTATTCTATTCTATATTATATTTTACCTATCTATTCTATCTATGCTCTTCTATCTGTTCTATTCCATTTATCTATTCTATTCTAACTACTAACTTCAATTTATCTATTCGACTCCATCTATTCGATTCCATATATCCATTCTATTCCATCTATTCCATTCCATCTATTGTATTCCATCTATCCTATTCCAGCAATCTATTCTATTCCAATTATTGTGTTCCATCTATTCTATTCTAGCTAATCTAATCTTACTGTGCTATCTATTCTATTCTATTTATTCTATTCTATCCTATTCTATTGTCTATTTTATTCTATCCTATTCTATCTATCTTATTCTATTCTACTTCCCATATTCTAGTTATCCAATCTATTTTATCCTATGTATTCTATCTTATTTATATATCATATGTCGCTATCCTATCTATCGATACTATCTATCTATGTATCCTAATTATTCATTATATTCCATCTATTCCATTCCATCTATTCTATCCTATCTATTCTAATCTATATTTTGTATTCTCTTCAAGCTATTTTATTCTATACATTTTATTCTATCTAGTCAACCTATTCTATACTATCGATTCAATTCTATCTATTCTCTTCTATCCATTTATTCTATCTATTCTATTCTATCTTCTATTCTAACCATCTCTTCTATTTTATCTATTCTATTCTGTCTATCTATTCTATTCCATTTATCAATTCTATTCCATCTATTCTATTGAATCCATTTATTCTATTCCATATATCTATTCTATCATATCTATTCTAATCTATCTGTGTTATTCTACTCTATTCCGTTCCTTCTATTCTAATCTATCTATTCTATATTATAATATCTAGTCTATTGGATTCTATTCGATCTATTTTATTCTATCTTTTCTATTCTATCTATTCTATTTTAGTCTATCCTCTGCTATTCTATCTATCCTATTCGATCCACCCTATCAATTCTATTCTATCCATCCTATTCTACTCCATTCTATCTTGCCAATCTATTCTATTGTATCTATTCAATTCTATCTATATATTCTATTCTATCTATCTATTCTATCTAGCTATTCCATCTAGCTATTCTATGCTATCTATTCAATTGTCTCTATTCTATTCAATCTATCTACTCTATTCTATCTATCTATTTCATTTTATCTGTTGTATTTTATCTATTCTCTTCCATCTATCTATTGTATTCCATCTATTCTATTCCATTTATTAATTCTGTTCCATCTATTCTATTGCATCCATTTATTTTATCGCATATATCTATTCTATCCCATTTATTTTATTATATCTATTCTGTTCCATCTATTCTGTTCTTTCTATTCTGAACAATCTATTATGTATTATTTTATCTAGTCTATTGGATTATATTCCATCTATTTTATTCTATTTTTTCTATTCTATCTATTCCAATCTATCCTATGCTATTCTATCTGTCCTATTCTATCTAACTAGTCTATTCCATCTATGCTATCTATTCTATTAAAACTATTCTAATCCATTTATCTCTTCTATTATATTCTATCTATTCTACTCAATCTATTTATTCTATTCCATCTATCTATTCTATTCCATCTATTCTATTCCATTAATTCAATTCTATTTATTCTATTCTATTGGTTCTACTCTATCTGTTCTATCAATTCTATTATATCTACTATATTCCATTCTACCTATGCTATTCCATGTATCCTATATATTCTATCTATCCTATGTATTCTGTCATATTTAATTATCCTACCTATCCATCCTATCTATATATGTATCCATCTATCTATCCATCCTATTGATCTATCCACGCTATCTACCAATTCTACTCTATCTATTCTATTCTTTTCTATCTATTCTATTCCATCTATTCCATTCTATATATTCTATCTATCATCTATCTATCTACCTATCTACCTATTCTATCTATTCTCTTCTATATATCTATTCTATTCCATCTATTTTTTCCTATTCCATCAATTTTCTTCTATTCCATCAAATTCTATTCTAACTATTTTATTCTAGTCTATCATATTCTATTCTGTATATCCTATTATATCTATCTATCTATCTGTCTGTCTGTCTGTCTGTCTGTCTGTCTGTCTGTCTGTCTGCCTTTCTGCCTTTCTTTCTATCTGCCTATCTATCTATCTATCTATCTATCTATCTCTATCTATCTATTCTATCTATCTATCTATCTATCTATCTATCTATCTATCTATCTATCTATCTATCTATCTATCTATCTATCTATTCTCTCCTATCTTTACTATCTATCCTGTGAATTCTATTCTATCTATCTATTCCCTTCTATTCTACCTACCTATTCTATTCTATCTATTCCATCTATTCTATCTATTCCATCTATTCTATCCTATTCTACTCTATTCTACTATTTTCCGTCTATTCTACTCTACTCCATCAATTTTATTCTATTGCATCTATTCTGTTGTATCTATTCTATTCTATCTATTCTATTCTGTCTATCATTTCTATCGATCTATTCCATTCTATCTATTTATTCTATCTATCATTTCTATTCCATCTATGCTATTCTATGTATCTATTCTATCTATGATAATATATCTATTCTATCTATCTATGATAATATATCTATTCTATTCTATCTATTAAATTCAATTTATTTATTCTACTCTTCTATTCTATTCCATATATCCATTCTATTCCATTATTCTATTCCATCTATTATATTCCATCTATCCTATTTCAGTTATCTATTCTATTCCAATTATTCTATTCCATCGATTCTATTATAACTATTCTAATCTATCTGTGCTATCTCTTCCATTCTATTTTATGTATTCTATTCTATTCTATCTAATCTATTCTATATTTCCATTCTATCCTATTCTGTTCTATCTATTTTATTCTAACCTATTCTATCTTATTCTATCCTACCTCCTCTATCCTATCTATCTTATCTATTCTATCCTATTTATTCTATCCTATTTATCTATCCAATGTCTCTATCCTATCTATATATCCATCCTAGTTATCCATTCTATTCTATTCTATCTATCTATATATCTATCTATCTATGTATCTGTCTATCTATCTATCTATCTATCTATCTATCTATCTATCTATCTATCTATCTATCTATCTATCTATCTATCTATCTTATCTCTTCTATGAATTCTATCTCTCCTATCTATTCTATCTTATCTATTTAGTCTAACTATTCTATTCTATCTATCTATTCTATCTATTCTATTCTATCTGTTCTATCAATTCTATACTCTCTATTCCATTCTATCTATTGTATCCTGTTTATTCTATACTATATATTCTATTCCATCTATTTTATGTATTCAATTCTATCTATCGATTCTATCCTATCTATCTATTCTATCTAGCTATTCTATTCTTTCTATTCTCTCTATGTATTCTATTCTATCTGCTCTATTCCATATAGATATTCCATTCTATCTATTCTAGTGCCTCTATTCTATTCTATCTATTTATTCTATTCTGTATCTAGTCTATTCTACCTATTCTATCTATCCTCCATATACTATCTATCCTATCTATTCTATCGTATTTAATTATCCTATCTATCCATGCTATCTACCCATTCTATTCTGTCTATTCTATTGTATCTATTCCACTCTATATATTCTATCTATCATCTGCTATCTATCTACCTATTCTAACTATTCTCTTCCATATATCTATTCTCTTCTATTTATAGTAGTCTATCTATTCTATACTATCTATCCTATACTTTGTATACTTTTCTATTTATTCTATTCTATTCCATCTATTCTATTATATTCCATTCATTCTATTCTATTCTATCTATTTTATCCTATTCCATCAATTTTATTCTATTACATCCATTCTATTCTATCTATTCTGTTTTGTCCTACTCTATTCTGTATATCCTATTCTATCTATCTATCTATCTATCTATCTATCTATCTATCTATCTATCTATCTATCTATCTATCTATCTATCTATCTATCTATCTATCTATCTGTCTATCTATCTATCTATCTATCTATCTATCTATCTACTTATTATCTATCTATTCTACCTATCTATTCTATCTATCTATCTATCTATCTATCTATCTATCTATCTATTTTCTATCTATCTATCTATCTATCTATCTATCTATCTATCTATCTATCTATCTATCTATCTATTTATATTCTATCTATCTATCTATCTATCTATTTATCTATTTATTTATCTTCTATCTATCTATCTCTATCTATCTATCTTCTATCTATCTATTTATTCTATTTCTATATTATTCTATCCTATTTTCCTATTTATCTGTCTATTCTATTCTATCTATTTATCTATCTATCTATCTATCTATCTATCTATCTATCTATCTATTTATCTATCTATCTATCTATTTATTTATCTATCTATCTATCTATCTATTCTATCTATCTATCTATCTATCTATTCTATTATTTATTTATATTCTATCCTCTATTCTGTCTATTCTATTTTATCCTATTCTATCTATTTCATTCTATTCTACCTATTCTATTCTATCATTATTTGTCCTATCTATATATGTATCCATCCTATATATCTATCCATCCCATCTATCCCCTATTCTATCTATTCTATTCTATTCTATTTTATTTATTTTCTATTCTATCTATCTATTCTATCTATCTATCTATCTATCTATCTATCTATCTATCTATCTATCTATCTATCTATCTATCTATCTATCTATCTATCTATTTATCTATCTATCTATCTATCTATTCTATCTATCTATTCTCTTCTATTCTAACTATCTATTCTATTCTATTTATCCCATTCTATCTATTCTATTCCATCCATTCTACTCTATTCCATGTATTCTATTCTATTCCATCAATTTTATTCTATTGAATAAATTATATTTTATTCAATTTGTCTATTTATTCTATTCTATTCTATATATCCTATTCTAGCTATATATCTTATTCACTCTATCTATCCTATTCTATCTCTCATATCTAGTCTATCCTATCGATCTATTCTAACTATTCTATTCTATCTATTTCATTCCATCTATTCTATCCTATCTATTCTTATCTATATTTTCTATTCTATTGAAGCTATTGCCTCTAGCTATTTTATTCAATCTAGTCAATCTATCCTATTTTATCTATCTATCTATTCTATTCTATCTATTGTATCTATTAAATTCTATTCTATCTATTCTATCTAGCTATTCTATTCTATTCTATTCTGTTTATTCTATTCTATTTGTTCTATTCCATCTAGCTATTCTATGCTATCTGTTCAATTGTCTGTATTTTATTCTATGTATTCTCTTAAATCTATCTATTCTATTCTATCCACCTATTTTAATATATCTGTTCTATTCTATCTATTCTCTTCTATCTATCTGTTGTATTCCATATATTCTATTCCATTTATAAATTCTGTTCCATCTATTCTATTGCATCCATTTATTCTATCGCATAAATCTATTCTATCCCATCTATTCTATTATATCTATTCTAATCTATCTATTCTAAACTACTCTATTCTGTTCCATCTATTCTCTTTCTATTCTAATCTATATATTATATATTATTTTACCTAGTCTATTGGATTCTATTCTATCTATTTTATTCTGTCTTTTCTATTGTATCTATTCTAATCTGTCCTATGCTATTCTATCTATCCTATTCGATCCATTATATTCTATTTCTATTCTATTCCATGTATGCTATCTATTCTATTATAACTATTCTATTCCATCTATACCATTCCATTAATTCTACTCTTTCTATTCTATTCTATCGGTTCTACTCTATCTGTTCTATCAATTCTATTCTATCTATTATATTCTGTTCTACCTATTCTATTCTATCTATCCTATATATTCTGTCTATCCTATGTATTCTATCATATTTAATTATCCTACCTACCCATCCTATCTATATATGTACCCATCCTATCTATCTATCCATCCTATTGATCTATCAACGCTATCTACCTGTTCCACCTATTCCATTCTATATATTCTATCTATCATCTACCATCTATCTACCTATTCTATCTATTCTCTTCTCTATATCTATTCTTTTCCATGTAATTTTTTCCTATACCATCAATTTTATTCTATTCTATCTATTTTATTCTAGTCTATCATATTCTATTATGTCTATCTATCTATCTATCTATCTATCTATCTATCTATCTATCTATCTATCTATCTATCTATCTATCTATCTATCTATCTATCTATCTATCTATCTATCTATCTATCTATCTATCCTCTCCTATCACTCCTATCAATTCTATTCTATCTATCTATTCTCTCCTATCACTCCTATCAATTCTATTCTATCTATCTATTCTCTTCTATTCTATCTATTCTATCTATCCCATTCTATCTATTCTATTCTATCTATTCCATCTATTCTACTCTTTTCCGTCTATTCTACCCTATTCCATTAATTTTATTTTATTGCATCTATTATATTGTATATAATCTATTCTATTTGTGGTAATTTATTCTAATTATCTATCCTATTCTATCTATATATCCTATTCAATCTATCTATCCTATCTCTTCTATCTATTCTATCAATTCTATCTATCCTACCTATTCTATCCCATCTATCTAGTCTAACTATTCTATTCTATCTATTCTATTCTATTCTATCTGTTCTATCAATTCTATACTCTCTATTCCATTCTATTTTTTGTATCCTGTTTATTCTATTGTATATTATCTATTCTATTCAAACTATTCTATTTTATTCTATCTATTCTATTTATTCTATTCTCCCTATTTTATCTATTCAATTCTATCTATCGATTCTATTCTATCTATCTATGCAATCTAGCTATTCTATTCTTTCTATTCTATCTATGTTTTCTATTCTATCTGCTCTATTCCATCTAGCTATTCTATTCTATCTATTCTAGTGCCTCCATTCTATTATATCTCTTCTATCCATCTATTCTATTTTATCTATTGTATTCTATCTATTCTATCTATTTTATTCCATTCTACCTATCTATCTATCTATCTATCTATCTATCTATCTATCTATCTGTCTGTCTGTCTGTCTGTCTGTCTGTCTGTCTGTCTGTCTGTCTGTCTGTCTATCTATCTATCTATCTATCTATCTATCTATCTATCTATCTATCTATCTCTCTATTCTATCTATCTATCTATCTATCTATCTATCTATCTATTCTATTTCTTTCTGTCTATCTATCTATCTATCTATTTATCTATTCTATTTATTTATTATCTATCTATCTATTTATTTATTTATTTATTTATTTATTTATTTATCTATCTATCTATTTATTTATTTATTTATCTATCTATTTATCTATTATCTATCTATCTATCTATCTATCTATCTATCTATTTATATCTATCTATCTATCTATCTATCTATCTATTCTATCTATCTATTCTATCTATCTGTTCTTTATTTCTTCTATCTATCTATCTATCTATCTATCTATTTATTTATCTATTATCTATCTATCTATCTATCTATCTATTATCTATCTATCTATCTATTTATTCTATCTATCTATCTATCCATTCTCTATCCATCTATCAATCCATCTATTCCATCTATCCATCTATCTATCTATTCTATCTATCCATCTATTTATCTATCTATCTATCTATCTATCTATTTATCTATCTATCTATCTATTTATCTATCTATCTATCTATCTATCTATCTATCTATCTATCTATCTATCTATCTATCTATCTATGTATTCTATGCTATCTTTTCTACCTATGTATTTATTCTATCTATTCTATTCTATCTATTGAATTGTATCTATTCTATCTATTCTATTCTATGTAGTCTATTCAATCTGTCTATTCTATTCTATCCATCTATTCTATTTGATCTATTCTCTTCTACCAACTTTCTTGTGTCTATTCTATTCCATTTATCAATTCTATTCCATCTATTCTACACCATCCATCTAATCTATTCCATCTTTCTATTCTATACCATCTATTCTAATCCATCTGTTCTATTCTATTTCTTCTGTTCTATCCATTCTATTCCATCTATTATATTCTATTCTATCTACTCTATATTAATCTATCTTGTTTATTCAATTCTATTCTATCTATATTATTCTATATATTCTATTCTGTCTATTGTATTCTACCCAATTCTACTCTATTCTATTCTATCTATTCTATTCCACCCTATTCTAGTCTGTGTATTCTATTCTATCATATGCTATTCATTCTATTCTAGTCTATGTATCCTATTCTATCCATCCTATTCCATTCTAACTATTCTATTCTATCTATTCTATATATCGTATTCTAATCTATCTATTCTGTACTAATCTATCAATTCTATTCCATCTATGCTATTCTATATATCTATTGTTCTCTATTCTATTCTATCTGTTCTATTCTATCTATTAAATTCCATTTACCTATTCTATGCCGTCTATTCTATTCCATCTATATATTCTATTCCAGCTATCTATTCTCTTCCATTTATTCTATTCCGTCTAGTCTATTCTATCTATTCTAATATATCTGCTATCTATTCTATTTTGTGTATTCTATTCCATTCTATTCTGTCTATTCCATTTTATCTATTTTATGCTGTCTATCTATTCTATCTGTCTATTCTATTCTACCTATTCTATTTTATCAATCCTATTGTATCTATTCTTTTCTATCTATCCTATACTATGTATTCTATTCAATATATCTATTCTATTCTATCTATTCTGTTATGTCCATCTATTCTATTTGATCTATTCTATTCTATCTACTCTCTTCTATCTATTCTAGTCCATATATTACTCCATTTATCAATTCTATTCCATCTATTATATTCCATCCACCTGTGTATTCTATTCCATCTACTCTATTACATCCACTCTATTCCATCTATTTTATTTTATCGAATCTTTTCCATCTATTCTTTTCCATCTATTTTATTCTACTCTATATTAATCTATCTAGCTTATTCTATTCTATTCTATCCTTTGCTATTCTATCTATTATAATCTATCTATTCTATTCTATAAATCTATTCTATTCTATCTATTCTATTTTACTATCTATCTATCTATTCTAATCTATCTATTGTCTTTTCTATCTATCTATCTATCTATCTATCTATCTATCTATCTATCTATCTATCTATCTATCTATCTATCTTATCTCTTCTATGAATTCTATCTCTCCTATCTATTCTATCTTATCTATTTAGTCTAACTATTCTATTCTATCTATCTATTCTATCTATTCTATTCTATCTGTTCTATCAATTCTATACTCTCTATTCCATTCTATCTATTGTATCCTGTTTATTCTATACTATATATTCTATTCCATCTATTTTATGTATTCAATTCTATCTATCGATTCTATCCTATCTATCTATTCTATCTAGCTATTTTATTCTTTCTATTCTCTCTATGTATTCTATTCTATCTGCTCTATTCCATATAGATATTCCATTCTATCTATTCTAGTGCCTCTATTCTATTCTATCTATTCTATTCAATCTATCTAGTCTATTCTACCTATTCTATCTATCCTCCATATACTATCTATCCTATCTATTCTATCGTATTTAATTATCCTATCTATCCATGCTATTCCCATTCTATTCTGTCTATTCTATTCTATTCTATTCTATCTATATATTCTATCTATCATCTGCTATCTATCTACCTATTCTATTCTCTTCCATATATCTATTCTCTTCTATTTATAGTAGTCTATCTATCTATTCTATACTATCTATCCTATACTTTGTATACTTTTCTATTTATTCTATTCTATTACATCTATTCTATTATATTCCATTCATTCAATTCTATTCTATCTATTTTATCCTATTCCATCAATTTTATTCTATTCCATCCATTCTATTCTATCTATTCTATTTTGTCCTACTCTATTCTGTATATCCTATTCTATCTATTCTATCTATCTATCTATCTTCTCTTATCTATCTATCTATCTATCTATCTATTTTATCTATCTATCTATCTATCTATCTATCTATCTATCTATTCCTATCTATTTATATTTATCTATTTATTTATTTATTTATTTATTTATTTATCTATCTATCTATCTATTCTATCTATCTATTTATTTATTTATCTATCTATTCTATTTATCTATTCTATCTATCTATTATCTATTTATCTATTCTATCTATCTCTTCTTTATTTATTTATTATTTATTTATCTATCTTCTATCTATCTATATTTATCTATCTATTTATTCTATCTATCTATCTATCTATTTATCTATCTATCTATCTATCTATATCTATTCTTTGTATCTATTCTATTCTATCTCTATTCTGTTCTATTCTATTTTATCTATTCTATTCTATTTCATTCTATTCTACCTATTCTATTCTATCATTTTATTTGTCCTATATATATGTATCCATCCTATATCTATCCATCCCATCTATCCATCCTATTCTATCTATTCTATTTTATTCTATTTTCTATTCTATCTATTTTATCTATCTATCTATTCTTCTATCTATCTATCTATCTATCTATTTATCTATTCTATCTATTTATCTATTTATTTCTATTCTATTTATCTATTATCTATCTATCTATCTATTTTATCTATTTATTCTGTCTATTTATTCTATTAGCTATCTATCTATTTATTCTATCTATCTATTTATCTATTTATTTATTTATATTATTTATTTATTTATTTATTTCTATTTATCTTTTTTATTCTATTTATTATTTATTTATTTATCTATTTATTTATTTATCTATTTATTTATCTATTTTCTTCTATTTATTTATTTATTTATTCTATTTATTTATTTCTATTTATTTATTTATTTATTTATTTATCTATCTATCTATCTATTTATTTATTCTTCTATCTATTTATTTCTATTATTATCTATCTATCTTTATTCTATCTATCTATCTATCTTATTTATTTATCTATTTATATTCTATTTATCTATTTATTTATTCTATTCTATCTATTTCTATCTATCTTTATTTATCTATCTATCTATCTATTCTATTGTATCTATTCTATTCTATCCTCTATTCTGTTTATTCTATTTTTCCTATTCTATCTATTTCATTCTATTCTATCTATTCTATTCTATCATTATTATTTTCCCATCTATTCTATCCATCCTATATCTCTATCCATCCCATCTATCCATCCTCTATCTATTATCTATTCTATTTTATTCTATTCTTTTTATTCTATTCTATCTTATTCTATTTATCTATCTATCTATTTATCTATCTATTTATTCTATTTATCTATATATTATCTATCTATTATTTATCTATCTATCTATCTATCTATTTCTATCTTTATCTATTTATCTATCTATTTATTCTATTTATATCTTTTTATTCTATCTATTATTCTATTCTATTTATTCTTTTTTATTCTAATATTATTCTATTCTATTTATTTTATTCTATTATTCTATTCCATCCATTCTACTCTATTCCATGTATTCTATTCTATTCCATCAATTTTATTCTATTGAATAAATTATATTTTATTCTATTTGTCCTATTCTATTCTATCTATATATCCTATTCTAGCTATATATCTTATTCACTCTATCTATCCTATTCTATCTCTCATATTTAGTCTATCCTATCGATCTATTCTAACTATTCTATTCTATCTATTTCATTCCATCTATTCTATCCTATCTATTCTAATCTATATTTTCTATTCTATTGAAGCTATTGCCTCTAGCTATTTTATTCAATCTAGTCAATCTATCCTATTTTATCTAGTCAATCTATTCTATTCTATCTATTGTATCTATTAAATTCTAGCCATCTATTCTATCTAGCTATTCTATTCTATTCTATTCTGTTTATTCTATTCTATTTGTTCTATTCCATCTAGCTATTCTATGCTATCTGTTCAATTGTCTGTATTTTATTCTATGTATTCTCTTAAATCTATCTATTCTATTCTATCCACCTATTTTAATATATCTGTTCTATTCTATCTATTCTCTTCTATCTGTTGTATTCCATATATTCTATTCCATTTATAAATTCTGTTCCATCTATTCTATTGCATCCATTTATTCTATCGCATAAATCTATTCTATCCCATCTATTCTATTATATCTATTCTAATCTATCTATTCTAAACTACTTATTCTGTTCCATCTATTCTATTCTTTTCTATTCTATCTATATATTATATTATTTTACCTAGTCTATTGGATTCTATTCTATCTATTTTATTCTGTCTTTTTCTATTGTATCTATTCTAATCTGTCCTATGCTATTCTATCTATCTATTCTATCCATTATATTCTATTCTATTCTATTCCATGTATGCTATTCTATTCTATTATAACTATTCTATTCCATCTATACCATTCCATTATTCTACTTTTTCTATTCTATTCTATCTATTCTACTCTATTCTATTCTATCTATTCTTTCTATCTATTATATTATTCTATTCTATTCTATTCTATTCTATTCTATCCTATCTATTCTATTCTGTCTATCCTATGTATTCTATCATATTTATTATCCTATACTCATCTATTCTATCTATTGTACCCTATCCTATCTATCTATCCATCCTATTGATCTATCAACGCTATCTATTTATTCTATTTATTCCATTCTGTATATTCTATCTATCATCTACTATCTATCTACTATTCTATCTATTCTCTTCTCTATTCTATTCTATTCCATCTTTTTTCCTATACCATCTTTTTATTCTATTCTATTTATTTTATTCTATCTCTATCTATTCTATCTATTCTATTTATCTATCTATCTATCTATCTATTTCTATCTATCTATCTATCTATCTATCTATCTATCTATTCTATCTATTTATTCATCCATCCATCCATCCATCCATCCATTCTATCCATCCATCCATCCATCTATTCCATCCATCCATCCATCCATCCATCCATCTCCCATCTATCTATTTCATCTATCTATCTATCTATCTATCTATCTATCTATTCTATCTATTCTATTTATTTATTTATCTATTATCTATTTTATTCTATTATCTATTTATTCTTTTTTTATTCTATTTATTTATTTTATTTATTTATCCCATTCTATCTATTCTATTCTATCTATTCCATCTATTCTACTCTTTTCCGTCTATTCTACCCTATTCCATTAATTTTATTTTATTGCATCTATTATATTGTATATATTCTATTCTATTTGTGGTAATTTATTCTAATTATCTATCCTATTCTATCTATATATCCTATTCAATCTATCTATCCTATCTCTTCTATCTATTCTATCATTCTATTTTTCTATCCTATTTATTCTATCCCATCTATCTATCTAACTATTCTATTCTATCTATTCTATTCTATTCTATCTGTTCTATTCAATTCTATACTTCTATTCCATTCTATTTTTTGTATCCTGTTTATTCTATTGTGTATTATCTATTCTATTCAAACTATTCTATTTTATCTATTTTATTCTATCTATTCTATCTATTCTATTCTATCTATTTTATCTATTCAATTCTATCTATCGATTCTATTCTATCTATCTATGCAATCTAGCTATTCTATTCTTTTCTATTCTATCTGTTTTCTATTCTATCTGCTTCTATTCCATCTAGCTATTCTATTCAATCTATTCTAGTGCTCTTCTATTCTATCTCTTCTATCCATCTATTCTATTTTTCTATTCTATTGTATTCTATCTATTCTATCTATTTTATTCCATTCTATTTATTCTATTCTATCTATCTATCTATTTATCTATCTATCTATCTATTTATTCTATATCTATCTATTTATCTATCTATCTATCTATCTATCTATCTATCTATTTATCTATTCTATCTATTCTATCTATCCTATTCTATCTATATAATCTATCTATCTATTCTATTATCTATTCTATTCTATCTATTCTTTCTATCTATTCTATTTATCTTCTATCTATTTATATCTATCTATCTATTTATTTATATTTATTCTATCTATCTATCTATTATCTATCTATTCTATCTATCTATTTATCTATCTATCTATCTATCTATCTATCTATCCATCCATCTATCTATCTATCTATCTATCGATCCATTCCATTCTATCCATCTATCCATTCTATCTATCTATCCATCTATTATCTATCTATTCTATCTATCTATTCTATTCTATCTATCTATCTATCTATCTATCTATCTATCTTCTATCTATTCTATTCTATGTTATTTTTTTCTTTTCTATTTATTTTTATTCTATCTATTCTATTCTATCTATTGATTGTATCTATTCTATTCTATTCTATTCTATTCTATCTCTTTCAATCTGTCTATTCTATTCTATCCATCTATTCTATTTGATCTATTCTATTTATTCTAACTTATTGTGTCTATTCTATTCCATTTATCAATTCTATTCCATCTATTCTATACTATCCATCTAATCTATTCCATCATTCTATTCTATACCATCTATTCTAATCCATCTGTTCTATTCTATTTCTTTTTGTTCTATCCATTCTATTCCATCTATTATATTCTATTCTATCTATCTATTTATCTATCTTGTTTATTCATTCTATTCTATTCTATCTATATTATTCTATATATTCTATTCTGTCTATTGTATTCTATTCCATTCTATCTATTCTATTCTAACTATTCTATTCCATTTATTCTATCTGTGTATTCTATTCTATCATATTTATTCATTCTATTCTATCTATGTATCCTATTCTATCCATCCTATTCCATTCTAACTATTCTATTCTATCTATTCTATTCATTCTATCTATATCGTATTTATTCTATCTATCTATTCTGTACTAATCTATCAATTCTATTCCATCTATGCTATTCTATATATCTATTGTATCTATTCTATTCTATCTGTTCTATTCTATCTATTAAATTCCATTTATTCTATTCTATGCTTCTATCTATTCTATTCCATCTATCTATTCTATTCCATTTATCTATTCTATTCTATTTATTCTATTCCATCTAGTCTATTCTATCTATTCTAATATATCTGTGCTATCTATTCTATTTTGTGTATTCTATTCCATTCTATTCTATCTATTCCATTTTATCTATTTTATGCTGTCTATCTATTCTATCTGTCTATTCTATTCTACCTATTCTATTCTATCAATCCTATTGTATCTATTCTTTTCTATCTATTCTATACTATGTATTCTATTCAATATATCTATTCTATTCTATCTATTCTGTTATGTCCATCTATTCTATTCTATCTACTCTCTTCTATCTATTCTAGTCCATATATTACTCCATTTATCAATTCTATTCCATCTATTCTATTCCATCCACATGTGTATTCTATTCCATCTAATCTATTCCATCTATTCTATTCCACCTATTTTATTCCACTCTATATTAATCTATCTAGCTTATTCTATTCTATCTATTTTATTCTATCTATTCTATTCAGTCTATTCTATTCTATCCAATTCTACTCTAACCTATTCTATATATTTTATTCTACCTATTCTAGTTTGTGTATTTTATTCTATCTATCCTTTGCTATTCTGTCTATTCTAATCTATCTGTTCTATTCTATACATCCTATTCTATTCGAAATATTCTAGTCTATCTATCCTATTCTATTCAATCTATATATCCTATTCTAATCTATCTATTCTACACTAATCTATCAATTCTATCTTTTCTATTTTGTCTATCTATTCTAGCCAATCTATCTATTCGACTATCTATTCTATACTATATATCTATTCTATTCCATCTTTGTATGATATAAACCTATTCTATTCTATCTATTCTATTTTACTACCTATTCTATCTATCTATTCTAATCTATCCTTTCTATTCTATATATTAAATTCCATTTATCTATTCTATGCCATCTGTTCTATTCCATCTATTCATTCTACTCCATCTATTGTATTCCATCTAGCTATTCTATTCCAGCTATCTATTCCATTCCATCTATTCTATTCTATCTATTCTAATCTACCTGTACTATCTATTCTATTCTATTTTGTGTATTCTATTCCTTTCTATTCTAGTCTATGTATTCTATTCTATCTATTCTATTCTGTCTTTCATTTCTATCGATCTATTCCATTCTATTTTATTCTATCAATTATATTCCATCTATGCTATTCTATGTATCTATTCTATTGTATCTATTCTATCTTACCTATCTATTATATTCTGTCTATTCTATTCTAACTATCTACGCTATTCTATCTATTAAATTCAATTTATCTATTCTACTCCATCTATTCTATTCCATATATTCATTCTATTCCATCTTTTCTTTTCGATCTGTTATATTCCATCAATCCTATTTCAGCTATCTATTCTATTCCAATTATTCTATTCCATCTAATCTATTCCTATTATTCTATTCCATCTATTCTATTATAACTATTCTAATCTATCTGTGCTATCTCTTCCATTCTATTTTATGTATTATATTCTATTTTATTCTGTCTAATCTATTCTATCTCTTCCATTCTGTCCTATTCTATATTATCTATTTTATTCTAACCTATTCTATCTTATTCTATCCTACTTCCTCTATCCTATTTATGTTATCTATTCTATCCTATTTATCTATGCAATGTCTCTATCATATCTATCTATCCATCCTAGTTATCCATTCTATTTTATCTATTTTATTCTACTATTCTATCTATCTATCTATCTATCTATCTATCTATCTATCTATCTATCTATCTATCTATCTATCTATCTATCTATCTATCTATCTATCTATCTATCTATCTATCTATCTATCTATCTATTCTATAAATCTTTTCTATTCTATCTATCTATCCCATTCTATTCCATCTATTCTATTCCATCGATTCTACTCTATTCCATCTATTCTATTCTATTCCATCAATTTTATTCTATTGCATCTATTATATTTTATTCTATTTGTCCTATTCTATTTTATCTATCTATCCTATTCTATCTCTCATATCTAGTCTATCATATCTATTTATCTATTCTATCTATTCTATTCTATCTATTCCATTCTATCTATTCTATCCTATCTATTCTAATCTATATTTTCTATTCTATTGAAGCTATTTCCTCTAGCTATTTTATTCTAATTAGTCAATCTATCCTATTTTTTCTAGTCAATCTATTCTATTCTATCTATTGTATCTGTTCAATTCTATCCATCTATTCTATCTAGCTATTCTATTCTTTCTATTCCATTCCGTGTATTCTATTCTATTTGTTTTATTCCATCTAGCTATTCTATGCTACCTGTTCAATTGTCTGTATTCTATTCTATGTATTCAATTAAATCTATCTATTCTGTTCTATCCGATCTATTCTACTATATCTATTCTAATCTATCTATTCTATTCTGCTCTATTCTGTTCCATCTATTCTCTTCTTTCTATTCTAATCTATGTGTTCTATATTATTTTACCTAGTCTATTGGATTCTATTCTATCTATTTTATTCTGTCTTTTCTATTCTATCTATTCTAATCTATCCTATGCTATTCTATCGATCCTATTCTATCCATTATATTCTATCTATCTATTCTATTCCATGTATGCTATCTATTCTATTATAACTATTCTATTCCATTTATCTCTTCTCTTATATTCTATCTATTCGACTCAATCTATTTATTCTATTCCATCTATCTATTCTATTCCATCTATACCATTCCATTAATTCTATTCTATTCTATCGGTTCTACTCTATCTGTTCTATCAATTCTATTCTATCTATTATATTCTATTCTACCTATGCTATTCTATCTATCCTATATATTCTGTCTATCCTATGTATTCTATCATATTTAATTATCCTATCTACCCACCCTATCTATATATGTATCCATCCTATCTATCTATCCATCCTATTGATCTATCAACGCTATCTACCCAATCTATTCTATTTTTTCTGCCTATTCTATTCCATCTATTCAATTCTATATATTCTATCATCTACTATCTATGTACCTATTCTATCTATTCTCTTCTATATATCTATTCTATTCCATGTATTTTTTCCTATTCCATCAATTTTATTCTACCTATCTATTCTCTCCTGTCTCTCCTATCAATTCTATTCTATCTATTCTCTTCTATTCTATCTATCCCATTCTATCTATTCTATTCTATCTATTCCATCCTATTCCATCTATTCTACTCTTTTCCGTCTATTCTACTCTATTCCATCAATTTTATTTTATTGCATCTATTCTATTCTATTTGTGGTATTTTATTCTAATTATCTATCCTATTCTATCTATATATCCTATTCAATCTATCTATCCTATCTCTTCTATCTATTCTATCAATTCAATCTCTCCTACCTATTCTATCCTATCTATCTAGTCTAACTATTCTATTCTCTCTATCCTATCTATTCTATTCTATCTCTTCTATCAATTCTATACTCTATTCCATTCTATTTTTTGTATCCTGTTTATTCTATTGTATATTTTATATTCTATTCTATTTTATTCTATCTATTCGATCTATTCTATTCTATCTATTTTATCTATTCAATTCTATCTATCTATTCTAATCTATCCATCTATTCTATCTATCCATTCTATCTAGCTATTCTATTCTTTCTATTCTATGTATTCTATTCTATCTGCTCTAATCCATCTAGCTATTCTATTCTATCTATTCTAGTGCCTCTATTCTATTCTATCCATCTATTCTATTTTATCTATTTTATTCTATCTATTCTATCTATTTTATTCCATTCTACCTATGCTATTCTATCCATCCTGTATATACTATCATATCTATTCTATCGTATTTAATTATCCTATCTATCCATACTATCTATCCATTCTATTCTATCTATTCTATTCTGTCTATTCTATTGTATCTATTCCACTCTATATATTCTATCATCTACTATCTATCTATCTATCTATTGTATCTTTTCTCTTCTATATATCTATTCTGTTCTATCTATAGTATTCTATCTATGTATTCTATACTATCTATCCCATTCTCTCTACACTATTCTATTTATTCTATTCTATTCCATCTATTTTATTATATTCCAACAATTTTATTCTATTCCATCTATTCTGTTCTATCCTACTCTATTCAGTATATCTATCTATCTGTCTGTCTATCTATCTATCTATCTATCTATCTATCTATCTATCTATCTATCTATCTATCTATTCTATTCTATCTATCTATCTATTTATTCTATCTATCTATCTATTCTATCTATCTATCCTATCCTATCTAGGTTTATAACCTATCTATCTATCTATTTATTATTCTATCTATCTATTCTATCTATCTATCTATCTATTCTATCTATCTATCTATCTATCTATCTATCTATCTATCTATCTATCTATCTATCTATCTATCTATCTATCTATCTATCTATCTATTCTACCTATGTATTTATTCTATCTATTCTATTCTATTCTATTCTATCTATTTTATTCTATGTATTCTATTCAATCTGTCTATTCTATTCTATCAATTCTATCCATTTATTCTATTTGAACTACTCTCTTCTACCTACTCTCTTCTGTCTATACTATTCCATCTACTCTATTCCATTTATCAATTCTATTCCATCTATTCTATACCATCAATCTATTCTATTCCATTTATCTATTCTATACCATCTATTTCATTACATCTATTCTATTCAATCTATTCTATTCTATCTAATCTGTTCCATCTATTCCATTGCATCTATTTTATTCTACTCATATTAACATATCTAGTTTATTCTAGTCTATTCTATTCTACCCTATTCTACTCTGTGTATTCTATTCTATCTATCATATGCTATTCATTCTATTCTAGTCTATGTATCCTATTCTAAACATCCTATTCTATTCTATTCTATCCTATTCATTCTATATAACCTATATTAATCTACCTATTCTGTACTAATCTATCTATTCTATTCTATTTATTCTATTCCATCTATTCTATTGAAATTATCAATTCTATTCCACCTATCTATTCTATACCATTTTTTCTATTCTATTACATCTATTCCATTCTATCTATTCTGTTCCATCTATTCTATTCCATTATTGTATTCTATATTAATCTATATTGTTTATTCAATTCTATTCTATCTATATTATTCTGTCTATTCTATTCTATCCAATTCTACTCTATCCTATTCTATTCTATCAATTCTATTCTACCCTATTCTGGGCTCTGTATTGTATTCTACCTATCATATGCTATTCTATCTATTCTAGCCTATGTATCCTATTCTATCCATCCTATTCTATTGTATTCTATCTATCCTATTCATTCTATATAGCCTATTCCAATCTATTCTGTACTAATCCATCTATTCTATTCTGTCTGATCTATCCAACTATCTATTCTATCTATGCTATTCTATATATCTATTCTATCTATTTTATCGGTTCTATTCCATCTATCTATTCTCTTCCATTTATTCTATTCCAGTTAGTCTATTCTATCTATTCTAATATATCTTGTGCTATCTATTCTGTTCTATTTTGTGTATTCTATTCCATTCTACCTATTTTATTCTACCGATTCTATCTATCTAATCCATTCTAACTATTCTATTGTATCTATTCTATTGTATCTTTTCTACTCTATTCTATGTATTCCATTAAATCTATCTATTCTATTCTATCTATTCTGTTATATCCATCTATTCCATTTGATCTATTCTATTCTATTCTTCTCTACCTATTCTAGTCCATATATTCTATTCCATTTATCAATTCTATTCCATCCACCTGTCTATTCTATTCCATTTATTCTATTCCATCTAATCTATTCTATCTATTCTGATCCATCTATTCTATATTAATCTATCTAGTTTATTCTACTCTATACTATCTATTTTATTCTATCTATTCTATTCTCTCTATTCTATTCTATCCAATTCTACTCTATCCTATTGTATTCTATTCTGTGTATTCTATTCTATCTATCCTATTCTATACCATCTATTCATACTATATATCCTATTCTAATCTATCTATTCTATACTAATCTATTTATTCTATACTAATCTATTTATTCTATTCTATCTATTCTTTTCTATCCATTGTATTCTATCTATTCTATCTAATCTATCTATCCAAGTATCTATTCTATCTATCTATTGTATTCTATCTATGAATTCTATTCCATCTATGCTATTCTATATATCTATTCTAATTTCTATCTATTCAATTTCACTATCTATTCTATATATTCTATATGTATTCTATTCTATCTATTAAATTCCATTTATCTATTCTATTCCATCTATCCATTCTACTCCATCTATCCTATTCCATCTATTGTATACTATATAGCTATTCTATTCCATTTATTCCATTTCATTTATAACTATTCTGTTTATTCTAATCTATCTCTGCTATCTATTCTATTCCAATTTGTGTATTCTGTTCCATTCTATTCTATTTATTCTAATCTATCTATTTTATTCTGTCTATCTATTTATCTATCTATTCTGTCTATTTTATTCTATCAATTCTATTCCATCTATGTTATTCCGTATATCTATTCTATTATATTTTATCTATCTATTCTATTCTATCTATCCATGCTATTCTATCTGTTCTATTCCATTTATCTCTTCTATTCTATGTATTCTATTCTATCTATCTATTCTATTCTATCTATTAACTTCAATTTATCTATTCTACTCCATCTACTCTATTCCATATATTCATTCTATTCCATCTATTGTATTCCATCTATCCTATTCCAGCAATATATTCTATTCCAAATATTGTGTTCCATCTATTCTATTCTAGCTAAACTAATCTTACTGTGCTATCTATTCTATTCTATTTCATGTATTCTATTCTATCTATTCTATTCTCTCTGTTGAATTCTATCCTATCCCATTCTGTCTATTTTATTCTATCCTATTCTATCTATCTTATTCTATTCTACCTCCAATATTCTATTTATCCTATCTATTTTATCCTATGTATTCTATCTTATTTATATATCCTATGTCGCTATCCTATTTATCGATACTATCTATCCATCCTAATTATTCATTATATTATCTATTCCATTCTATCTATTCTATCCTATCCATTCTAATCTATATTTTCAATTCTTTTCAAGCTATTCTACTCTATATATTTTATTATATCTAGTCAACCTATTCTATTCTATCTATTGTATCTATTCAATTCTATCTAAATATTCTATTCTATCCATTTATTCTATCTATCTATTCTATTTAGCTATTCTATTCTTTCTAGTCTATCCTATCTATGTATTCTGTTCTATCTGTTCTATTCCATCTAGCTATTCTATTCTATCTATTCTATTCTATCTGTTCTATTTTATCTCTTCTATCTATTCTATTCCATTTATCAATTCTATTCCATCTATTCTATTGAATCCATTTATTCTATTCCATATATATTCTATCCCATCTATTCTATTCTAATCTATCTGTTCTATTCTACTTTATTCCGTTCCATCTATTCTCTTCTTTCTATTCTAATCTATTTATTCTGTATTATATTATCTAGTCTATTGGATTGTTTTCGATCTATTTTATTCTATCTTTTCAATTCTATCTAATCTATTCTAATCTATCCTATGCTACACTATCCTATTCTATCCACCCTATCAATTCTATTCCATCTATTCATAATATATATCCTATTATAATCTATCTATTCTCTACTAATCTATCTATTCTATTCTATGTATTCTATTCTGTCTGTTCTATTCTATCTATTAAATTCCATTTAACTATTCTATTCCAGCTATTCTATTCCATCCATCCATTCTACTCCATCTGTTCTATTCCATTTATTCGATTTCATCTATGCTATTCTATTCTAATCTATCCCTGCTATCTATTCTATTCTATTTTGTGTATTCTATTGCATTCTATTCTATTTATTCTAATCTATCTATTTATTCTATCTATTTTATTCTATCAATCCTATTCCATCTATGCTATTCTATATATCTGTTCTATTCCATTTATCTATTCTTTTCTATGTATTCTATTCTATCTATTATAATCTATTATATTCTATCTATTAACTTCAATTTATCTATTCTACTCCATATATTCTATTCCATATATCCATTCTATTCCATCTATACCATTCCATCTATTGTATTCCATCTATCCTATTCCAGCTATCTATTATATTCCAATTATTTTGTTCCATCTATTCTATTCTATTATTCTATCTTATATTGCTATCTATTCCATTTTATGTATTCTATTCTCTCTATTTTATTCCATCTGTTCTATTCTATCCTACTTTATTCTGTCTATTTTATTCTATCCTATTCTAACTATCTTATTCTATTCTACATCCCATATCCTATTTATCCTATCTATTTTATCCTATGTATTCTATCTTATTGATCTATCCTATGTATCTATCCTATCTATCGATACTATATATATATCCATCCTAATTATTCATTATATTCTATCTATTCTATTCTATTCTCTGTTCAATTCTATCTATCTATCTATCTATCTATCTATCTATCTATCTATCTATCTATCTTCTATTCTATCTATCTATCTATCTATCTATCTATTCTATCTATCTATCTATTCTATCTATCTATCTATCTATCTATCTATTTCTATTTTATCTATTCTATCTATTTATCTTCTATCTATCTATCTATTCTATCTATCTATCTATCTATCTATCTATCTATCTATCTATCTATTCTATTGTATCTATTCTATTCTATCCTCCTCTATTCTGTCTATTCTATTTTATCCTATTCTATCTATTTCATTCTATTCTACCTATTCTATCATTATTATATATCCCATCTATATATGTATCCATCCTATTTATCTATCCATCCACATCTATCCATCCCATTCTATCTATTCTATTTTATTCTATTCTGTCTATTCTATTCTATTTTCTAATCTATCTATCTATTATCTATCTATCTATCTATCTATCTATCTATCTATCTATCTATCTATCTATCTATCTATCTATCCATCCATCCATCCATCCATCCATCCATCCATCCATCCATCCATCCATCCATCCATCTATCTATCTATCTATCTATCCATCCTAGCTATTTTTATTATTCTATCTATATATCCTATTCTATTTATCTATCCAATTTATTCTATTTCCTATCTATCTATCTATCTATCTATCTATCTGTCTGTCTGTCTGTCTATCTCTTCTACCTATGTATTTATTCTATCTATTCTATTCTATCTATTCTATGCTATGTATTCTATTCAATCTGTCTATGCTATTCTATTCTATCTATTCTATTCTATCTTTTCTCTTTATCTCTTCTATCTATCTATTCTATTCCATCTATTCTATTCCATTTATCAATTCTATTCCATCTATTCTATTGCATCCATTTATTCTATTCCATATATATTCTATTCCATCTATTCTATTATATCTATTCTAATCTATCTGTTCTATTCTACTTTATCTATTCCGTTCCATCTATTCTCTTCTTTCTATTCTAATCTATTTATTCTGTATTATATTATCTAGTCTATTGGATTCTTTTCGATCTATTTTATTCTATCTTTTCAATTCTATCTAATCTATCCTATTTATTTATTATCCTATTCTATCCATTCTATTCTATCAATTCTATTCCATCTATTCATAATATATATCCTATTATATCTATCTATTCTATTACTATCTATCTATTCTATTCTATCTATTCTATTCTGTCTGTTCTATTCTATCTATTAAATTCTATTTAACTATTCTATTCCAGCTATTCTATTCCATCTATCCATTCTACTCCATCTATTCTATTCCACCTATCTATTCTATTCCATTTATTCTATTTCATTATACTATTCTATTCTAATCTATCTCTGCTATCTATTCTATTTTGTGTATTCTATTGCATTCTATTCTATTTATTCTAATCTATCTATTTATTCTATCTATTTTATTCTATCAATTCTATTCCATCTATTCTATTCTATTATTCTGTTCTATTCCATATATATTCTATTCTATTCTATTCTATTCTATTCTATCTATCTAGTCTATCTATTATATTCTATCTATTATTCTATCAATTTATCTATTCTATCTCCATCTATTCTATTCCATATATCCATTCTATTCCATCTATACCATTCCATCTATTGTATTCCATCTATCCTATTCCAGCTATCTATTATATTCCAATTATTTTGTTCCATCTATTCTATTCTAGCTATTCTAATCTTACTGTGCAATCAATTCTATTTTATCTATTCTATTTTTCTCTATTTTATTCCATCTGTTCTATTCTATCCTATTTTATTCTGTCTATTTTATTCTATCCCATTCTAACTATCTTATTCTATTCTACATCCCATATCCTATTTATCCTATCTATTTTATCCTATGTATTCTATCTTATTTATCTATCCTATGTTTCCATCCTATCTATCGATACTATATATCTATCCATCCTAATTATTCATTATATTCTATCTATTCTGTTCTATTCTATCTATCTATCTATCTATCTATCTATCTATCTATCTATCTATCTATCTATCTATCTATCTATCTATCTATCTATCTATCTATCTATCTATCTATCTATCTATCTATCTATCTATCTATTTTTCAATCTATTCTATAGTATATATTCTATTCTATCCTCTATTCTGTCTATTGTATTTTATCCTATTCTATCTATTTCATTCTATTCTACCTATTCTATTCTATCATTATTATATATCCCATCTATATATATGTATCCATCCTATTTATCTATCCATCCACATCTATCCATCCCATTCTATCTATTCTATTTTATTATAATCTGTCTATTCTATCTATCTATCTATCTATCTATCTATCTATCTATCTATCTATCTATCTATCTATCTATCTATTTCTATCTTCTTCTATCTATCTATCTATCTATCTATCTATTTATCTATTTATCTATCTATCTATCTATCTATCTATCTATCCTAGCTATTTTTATTATTCTATCTATATATCCTATTCTATTTATCCAATTTATTCTATTTCCTATCTATCTATCTATCTATCTATCTATCTATTATCTATCTATCTATCTATCTATCTATCTATCTATCTGTCTATCTATCTATTCTATCTGTGTATTTATTCTATCTATTCTATTGTATCTATTCTATTCTATCTATTCTATGCTATGTATTCTATTCAATCTGTCTATTCTATTCTATCTATTCTATCCATTTATTCTATTTGATCTATTCTCTTCTATCTACTCTCTTCTGTCTATTATATTCCATCTATTCTATTGAAATTATCAATTCTATTCCATCTATCTATTCTATACCATTTTTTCTATTCTATTACATCTATTCCATTCTATCTATTCTGTTCCATCTATTCTATTCCATTATTGTATTCTATTCTATCTATTCTATATTAATCTATATGGTTTATTCAATTCTATTCTATCCATATTAATCTATATGGTTTATTCAATTCTATTCTATCCATATTATTCTGTGTATTCTCTTTTATCCAATTCCACTCTATTGTATCAATTCTATTCTACCCTATTCTGGTCTGTGTATTGTAATCCACCTATCATATGCAATTCTATCTATTCTAGCCTATGTATCCTATTCTATCCATCCTATTCTATTCTATCTATCCTATTTATATTGTATAGCCTATTCTAATCTATCTATTCTGTACTAATCCATCTATTCTATTCTATTCTGTCTATCTATTCTATCTGATCTATCCAACTATCTTTTATATCTATGCTATTCTATATATCTATTCTATCTATCTATTCTATCGGTTCTATTCTATTTATTAAATTCCAATTACCTATTCTATGCCGTCTATTCTATTCCATCTATCTATTCTCTTCCATTTATTCTATTCCATCTAGTCTATTCTATCTATTCTAATATATCTTGTGCTATCTATTCTGTTCTATTTTGTGTATTCTATTCCATTCTATTCTATCTATTCATTCTATCTATTTTATTCTACCTATTCTATCTATCTATTCCATTCTATCTAACTATTCTATTGTATCTTTTCTACTCTATTCTATGTATTGTATTAAATCTATCTATTCTGTTATATCCATCTATTCCATTTGATCTATTCTATTCTATCTATTCTTCTCTATCTATTCTAGTCTTTATATTCTATTCCATTTATCAATTCTATTCCATCCACCTGTCTATTCTATTCCATTTATTCCATTCCATCTAATCTATTCTATCTATTCTGATCCATCTATTCTATTCTATCTATTCTATATTAATCTATCTAGTTTATTCTACTCTATACTATCTATTTTATTCTATCTATTCTATTCTATCCAATTCTACTCTATCCTATTGTATTCTATTCTGTGTATTCTATTCTATCTATCCTATGCCATTCAATCTATTCAATTCTATATATCCATCCTATCAATTCAATTCTATCTATCCTATTCTATTCCATCTATTCATACTATATATCCTATTCTAATCTATCTATTCTATACTAATCTATCTATTCCATTCTATCTATTCTTTTCTATCCATTGTATTCTGTCTATCTATTCTATCTAAGCTATCTATCCAAATATCTATTCTATCTATTGTATTCTGTCTATGAATTCTATTCCATCTATGCTATTCTATATATCTATTCTAATTTCTGTCTATTCCATTTCACTATCTATTCTATATATTCTATATCTATTCTATTCTATCTCTTCTATTCTATCTATTAAATTCCATTTATCTATTCTATTCCATCTATCCATTGTACTCCATCTATCCTATTCCATCTATTGTATTGTATATAGCTATTCTATTCCATTTATTCCATTTCGTCTATACTATTCTATTCTAATCTATCTCTGCTATCTATTCTATTCTAATTTGTGTATTCTGTTCCATTCTATTCTATTTATTCTAATGTATCTATTTTATTCTGTCTATCTATTTATCTATCTATTCTGTCTATTTTATTCTATCATTTCTATTCCATCTATGCTATTCCGTATATCTATTCTATTATATTTTATCTATCTATTCTATTCTATCTATCGATGCTATTCTATCTGTTCTATTATATTTTATCTATCTATTCTATTCTATCTATCGATGCTATTCTATCTGTTCTATTATATTTTATCTATCTATTCTATTCTATCGATGCTATTCTATCTGTTCTATTCCATTTATCTCTTCTATTCTATGTATTCTATCTATCTATTCTATTCTATCTATTAACTTCAATTTATCTATTCTACTCCATCTATTCTATTCCATATATCCATTCTATTCCATCTGTCCTATTCCAGCAACCTATTCTATATCAAATATTGTGTTCCATCTATTCTATTCTAGCTAATCTAATCTTACTGTGTTATCCATTCTATTCTATTTTATGTATTCTATTCTATCTATTCTATTCCCTCTGTTGAATTATATCATATCCAATTCTGTATATTTTATTCTATCCTATTCTATCTATCTTATTCTATTCTATATCCAATATTCTATTTATCCTATCTATTTTATCCTATGTATTCTAGCTTATTTATATATCCTATGTCGCTATTCTATTTATCGACACTATCCATCCTAATTATTCATTATATTCTATCTGTTCCATTCTATCTATTCTATCCTATCTATTCTAATCTATATTTTCTATTCTTTTCAAGCTATCCTATTCTATATATTTTATTATATCTAGTCAACCTATTCTATTCTATCTATTGTATCTATTCAATTCTATATAAATATTCTATTCTATCCATTTATTCTATCTATTCTATTTAGCTATTCTATTCTTTCTAATCTATCCTATCTATGTATTCTGTTCTATCTGTTCTATTCCATCTAGCTATTCTATCTATTCTATTGTCTCTATTCTATTCTATCTGCTCTATTCTAACTATCTCTTCTATTTTATCTATTCTATTCTATCTATTCTCTTCTATCTATCTATTCTATTCCATCTATTCTATTCCTTTTATCAATTCTATTCCATCTATTCTATTGCATCCATTTATTCTATTACATATATATTCTATCCCATCTATTCTATTATATCTATTCTAATCTATCTGTTCTATTCTACTCTATTCCGTTCCATCTATTCTCTTCTTTCTATTCTAATCTATTTATTCTATATTATATTATCTAGTCTATTAGATTCTTTTGGATCTATTTTATTCTATCTTTTCTATTCTATCTAATCTATTCTAATCTATCCTATGCTACTCTATCCTATTCTATCCACCCTATCAATTCTTTTCCATCTATTCATAATATATATCCTATTCTAATCTAGCTATTCTCTACTAATCTATCTATTCTATTCTATGTATTCTATTCTGTCTGTTCTATTCTATCTAATAAATTCCATTTAACTATTCTATTCCATCTATCCATTCTACTCCATCTATACTATTCTATCTATTCTAATGTATCTCTGCTATCTATTCTATTCTATTTTGTGTATTCTATTGCATTGTATTTTATTTATTCGAATCTATCAATCTATTCTATCTATTTTATTCTATATATCAATTCTATTCCATCTATGCTATTCTATATATCTGTTCTATTCCATTTATCTATTCTATTATATGTATTCTATTCTATCTATCTATTCGATTCTATCTATTAACTTCAATTTATCTATTCTACTCCATCTATTCAATTCCATATATCCATTATATTCCATTTATTCCATTCCATCTATCCTATTTTATTTATTATATTCCAATTATTCTGTTCCATCTATTCTATTCTAGATATTCTAATCTTACTGTGCTATCTATTCTATTCTATTTTATGTATTCTATTTTCTCTATTTTATTCCATCTGTTCTATTCTATCCTATTTTATTCTGTCTATTTTATTCTATCCTATTCTATCTTATTGTATTCTACATCCCATATCCTATTTATCCTATCTATTTTTATCCTATGTATTCTATCTTATTTATCTATCCTATGTCTCTATCCTATCTATCGATACTATCTATCTATCCATCCTAATTATTCATTATATTCTATCTATTCTATTCTATTCTATCTGTTCTATTCTATTCTATCTATCTATCTATCTATCTATCTATCTATCTATCTATCTATCTATCTATCTATCTATCTATCTATCTATCTATCTATCTATTCTATCTATCTATTCTATCTATTCTATCTATTTTATCTATCTATTCTATCTATTCTATCTATCTATCTATCTATCTATCTATCTATCTATCTATTTATCTATCTATCTATCTATCTATCTATCTATCTATCTATCTATCTATCTATCTATCTATCTATCTATCTATCTTTTCTATTCTATCTATAGGATTCTATCTATCTATTCTATTCTAACTATCTATTCTATTCTATCTATCCCATTCTATCTATTCTATTCCATCTATTCTATTCCATCCATTCTACTCTATTCCATCTATTCTATTCTATTAATTTTATTCTATTGCATCGATTATATTTTATTCTATTTGTCCTATTCTATTCTATATATCTATCCTATTCTAGCTATATATCTTATTCACTCTATCCTAGTCTATCCTATCTATTTATCTATTCTATTCTATCTATTCCATTCCATCTATTCTATCCTATCTATTCTAATCTATATTTTCTATTCTATTGAAGCTATTCCCTCTAGCTATTTTATTCTATCTAGTCAATCTATTCTATTCTATCTATTATATTCTGTCCATCTATTCTATTCTTTCTATTCAATTCTGTGTATTCTATTCTATTTGTTCTATTCCATCTAGCTATTCTATGCTTTCTGTTCAATTTTCCGTATTCTATTCTATGTATTCCATTAAACCTATCTATTCTATTCTATCCACCTATTTTAATTTATCTATTCTATCTATTCTCTTCTATCTATCGTATTCCATCTATTCTATTCTATTTTATAATTCTGTTCCATCTATTCTATTGCATCCATTTATTCTATCTATTCTATCTATTCTATCTATCTATTCTATTATATCTATTCTATCTATCTGTTCCATTTTCTAACTGCTCTATTCTATTCCATCTATTCTATTCTATTCTATTCTATTATTCTATTATATTTATTTTATTCCTAGTCTATTGATTCTATTCTATCTATTTTATTCTGTCTTTTCTATTCTATCTATTCTATCTATCCTATGCTATTCTATCTATCCTATTCTATCTATTCTATTCTATTTCATTCTATCTATCTATTCTATATTTATTCTATTCCATTTATTTATTCTATTCTATTTTCTATCTATTCTATTCATTCTATTTATTCTATTCCATCTATTCTATTCTATTATTCTATACTATTCCATTCTTTCTATCTTTCTATTCTATTCTATCTATTCTATTCTATCTATTCTATCTATTCTATCTATCTATCTATTATTTCTATTCTACCTATTCTTCTATTCTATTCTATTATTCTGTCTTCTTATCCTCTATTCTATCTATTTAATTATCCTATCTACTTATCTATTCTATATATGTATTCCATTCTATTCTTCTATTCTATTGATCTATCTATTCTATTCTATTCTATTTCCATCTATTCTATTCTATTCTATTCTATTCTATCTATCTATCTATGTCTATCTATATTCTATTCTATCTATTCTATTCTATCTATCTATTCTATATCTATTCTATTTTTTTCTATTCCATCAATTTTATTCTATTCTATCTATTTTATTCTAGTCTATCATATTCTATTATGTATATCCTATCTATCTATCTATCTATCTATCTATCTATCTATCTATCTATCTATCTATCTATCCATCCATCCATCCATCCATCCATCCATCCATCCATCCATCCATCCATCCATCCATCTATCCATCCATCTATTTATTCTATCTATTTATTTATTTATTTATCTATTTATTTATTTATCTATTATTATTTTATTTATTTATTTATTCTATCTTTTCCTATCATTCTTCTATTCTATCTATCCTATTCTATTTCTATTCTATCTATCTATTCTATCTATCCCATTCTATCTATTCTATTCTATCTATTCCATCTATTCTACTCTTTTCCGTCTATTCTACTCTATTCCATCAATTTTTATTTTATTGCATCTATGCTATTGTATCTTTTCTATTCTATATGTGGTAATTTATTTTAATTATCTATCCTATATATCCTATTCAATCTATCTATCCTATCTCTTCTATCTATTCTATCAATTATCCTACCTATTCTATGCTATCTATCTAGTCTAACTATTCTATTCTATCTATTCTATTCTATCTGTTCTATCAATTCTATACTCTCTATTCCATCTTATTTTTTTGTATCCTGTTTATTCTATTGTCTATTATCTATTCTATTCAAACTATTCTATTCTATCTATTCGATCTATTCTATTCCATCTATTTTATCTATTCAATTCTATCTATTTATTCTATTCTATCCATCTATTCTATCTATCTATACTATCTAGCTATTCTATTCTTTCTATTCTATCTATGTTTTCTATTCTATCTGCTCTATTCCATCTAGCTATTCTATTCTATCTAATCTAGTGCCTCTATTCTATCTATTCTATTCAATCTATTCTATTCTATCCATCTATTCTATTTTATCTATTCTATTCTATCTATTTTATTCCATTCTACCTATACTATTCTATCTATCCTGTATATACTGTATATCGTATCTATTCTATCGTATTTAATTATCCTATCTATCCATGCTATCTATCCATTCTATTCTATCTATTCTATTCTGTCTTCTATTGTATCTATTCCACTCTATATATTCTATCTATCATCTACTATCTATCTACCTATTCTATCTATTCTCTATTCCATCTATACTAATCCATTAATTCTATTCTATCTATTCTATCCTATCGGTTCTATTCTATCAGTTCTATGAATTCTATTCTACCTATCCTATTCTATCTATCCTATATATGCTATCTATCCTATGTATTCTATCACATTTAATTATCCTATCTATCCATCCTGTCTATATCTGTATCCATCCTATTGATCTATCCACACTATCTACCCATTCTATTGTATCTATTCTATTATTTTCTGTCTATTATATTCTATTTATCCTTTGCTATTCTATCTATTTTAATCTATCTATTCTAGTCTATACATCCTAATCTATTCTATCTATCCTATTCTGTTCATTCTATATATCCTATTCTAATATATCTATTCTATACTAATCTATCTATTCTATCTATTCTATTTTGACTATTTATTCTATCTAATCTATCTATCCAACGATATTCTATTCTATATATCTATTCTATTCCATCTATTTTTTCCTATTCAATCAATTTTATTCTATTCCACCTATTCTAATCTATCTATTCAATTATAGTCTATCATATTCTATTCTGTCTATCTATCTATCTTCTCTATCTATCTATCTATTCTATCTATCTATCTATCTATCTATTCTATCTCTATCTATCTATCTATCTATCTATCTATCTATCTATTCTATCTATTCTATCCATCCATCTATCTATCCATCCATCCATCCATCCATCCATCCATCCATCTATCCATCCATCTTCATCCATCTATCCATTCTATCTATTCTATTCTATTATCTATCTATTCTATTTATTCTATTTATTTATTTATTTATTATTTATTTATTCTATTTATTCTATCTATCAATTCTATTATTCTATTCTTTCTTTCTGTTCTATTTATTTATTCTATTCTATTCTATATGCTCTATTCCATCTAGCTATTCTATTCTATTTATTCTAGTGCCTCTATTTTATTCAATCTATCTATTCTATTCTATCCATCTATTCTATTTTATCTATTCTATTCTATCTATCTTCTATTCCATTTATCAATTCTGTTCCATCTATTCTATTGCATCCATCTATTCTAATCCATCTATGTATACTATCCGATCTATTCTATTCTATCTATTCTATACTACTCTATCTATTCTGTTGCATCTATTCTATTCCATCTCTTGTGTTCTATTCTCTTCTATCTATTCTACTCTATCTATTCTATATTATTTTTTCTAGTCTATTGGATCGTATTGTATATATTTTCTATTCTATCTATTCTATTCTATTCTATAATATTCTATGTATCCTATCTTTATTATTATACTCTGTGTATTCCATTCTATCTATCGTATGCTATTGTATCTATCCTATTCTATCCATCCTAATCTATTCTATCTAATCTATTATATCTATTCTATTCCATTTATCTCTTCTATTCAATTCTATCTATTCCAGTCAATCTATTTATTCTATTCCATCTATATATATTCGATTCCATCTATACTATTTCATCAATTCTATTCTATCGGTTCTATTCTATCTATATAATTCTATTCTACCTCTGCTATTTTATCTATCCTGTATATACTATCTATCCTATAGTATTTAATTATCCTATCTATCCATGCTATCTACCCATTCAATTCTATTCTAATCTGTCTATTTTATTGTATCTATTCCATTCTATATATTCTATCTATCATCTACTATCTATCTAACTATTCTATCTATTCTCTTCTATATATCTAATCTATTCTATCTATTCTATCATATCAATCCCATTCCATCTATACTATTCTATTTATTTTATTCTATTCCATCTATTCTATTATATTCATTCATTCTATTCCCTTCCATCTATTTTATCGTATTCTATTCTGTTTATCCTATTCTTTCTATCTATCTATCTATCTATCTACCTATCTATCTATCTATCTATCTCTATTCTATTCTATTTATCTATCTATTTTATTCTATCTATTTCTATTCTATCTATCTATTTATCTATTCTATCTATTCTATTATTCTATCTATTTATCTATCTATTTATTTCTATCTATTCTATTTTTTCTATTCTATTATTCTATTCTATCCTATTTTATTCTATTATTATATTATTCTATTTCTATTTATTTATCTATCTATCTATCTATTTATCTATCTATCTATCTATCTATCTATCTATTCTATCTATCTATCTATCTATCTATTCTATTCTATTCTATACTATTATTTCTATTCTATCTTATCTATCTACCTATTCTATTCTATCTATTATTATTATTCTATCTATATATCCTATTCTATTTATCTATCCAATTTATTCTATTTCCCATTTATCTATCTATCTACTTATCTATCTATTCTAACGATTGTATCTATTCTATCTAGTCAATTCTATCTATCTATCTATCTATCTATCTATCTATCTATCTATCTATCTATCTATCTATCTATCTATCTATCTATCTATCTATCTATCTATCTATCTATCTATCTATTCTATACTATCTATTCTATTCTATCTATTATTATTTATTCTATCTATTCTATTCTATTTATTCTATTATAACTATTCTATTCTATCTGTTCTATGCTATATATTCGATTCAATCTGTCTATTCTATTCTATCTATTCTATTTGATCTATTCTCTTCTATCTACTCTCTTCTGTCTATTCTATTCCAATTATTCTATTGCATTTATCAATTCTATTCCATCTATTCTATAACATCCATCTATTCTATACCATCTATTCTATTACTTCCATTCTATTCCATCCATTGTATTCTATCTATTCTAATCTATCTGCGCTATCTATTCTATTATATTTTGTGTATTCTATTCCATTCTATTCTATTCCATTTTTGTATTCTATACTATCTATTGTATATTAATCTATGCTCTTTATTCAATTCTATTCTATCTATATTATTCTATCTATTCTATTCTGTCTATTCTACTCTATCCAATTCTACTCTATCCTATTTTATTCCATCTATTCTATTCTACCCTATTCTGGTCTCTTTATTCTATTCTGTCTATCATATGCTATTCTATGTATTCTAGTCTATGTATCCTATTCTATCCATCCTATTCTATTCTATCTATCCTATTCATTCCATATATCCTATTCTAATCTATCTATTCTATTCTATCTATTCTATTCTGTCTAACTATTCTATCTAATCTATCTATCAATTCTATTCCAGCTATGCTATTCTATCTATCTATTCTATTCTATCTCTTCTAATCTATCTATTAAATTCCATTTACCTATTCTATGCCGTCTATTCTATTCCATCTATCCATTCCCTTCTATTTAATGTTTTCCATCTAGTATATTCTATCTATTCTATTCTATTCCATTCTATTCTATCTATTCCATTTTATCTATTTATTCTTTCTATCTATTCTATTCTATCCAACTATTCTATTCTATCTATTCTATTGTATCTATTCTATTCTATATACTCTCTTCTATGTATTCTATTCAATCTATCTATTCTATTCTATCTATTCTGTTGTATCCATGTATTCTATTTCATCTATTATATTCTATTTACTCTCTTCTATCTATTCTAGTCCATATATTCTATTCAATCCACCTGTCTATTCTATTCCATCTATTCTATTACATCTACTCTATTCCATCTATTCTATTCTATCTATTCTGTTCCATCTATCCCATTCCATCTAATCTATTCTATCTATTCTATATTAATCTGTCTAGTTTATTCTATGCTATTCTATCTATTTTATTCTATCTATTCTATTGTCTATTCTATTCTATTCAATTCTACTCTATCCCATTCTATCTACTTTATTCTACCTATTCTAGTCGGTGTATTCTATTCTTTTTATCCTTTGCTATTCTATCTATTCTAATCTTTCTATTCTATTCTATACATCCTATTCTATTCTATATATCCTATTATATTCATTCTATATATCCTATTCTAATCTATCTATTCTATACTGATCTATCTAATCTATTCTATCTATGCTATTTTGTTTTATCTTTTTCTATCTATCTATTCTATCTATTTATTTATTCTATTCTATTCTATTCTCCATTCTATTTATTCTATTCTATTCTATTTTAGATTTGATCTATTCTATTGTTCTATTCTATTCTATTCTATCTGTTCTATTCTATCTATCTATTTTATTTATTCCATTATTCTATTCTATCTATCCATTCTACTCCATCTATTCTATTCCATTCTATTCTATTCCATCTATCTATTCTATTCTGTTCATCTATTTATTCTATTCCATTTATTCTATTCTATTCTATCTATCTATCTATTCTATTCTATTTTGTGTATTCTATTTTATTCTTCTATTCTGATTCTATCTATTCTATTCTATTATTCTATTCTATCTATTCTATTCTATCTTTCTATTCTATCTATTCTATCTATTTTATTTATTTATTTTATTTATTTTATTCTATTCTATTCTATTTTATCTATTCTTCTATTCTATTTCTTCTATCTATCTATTTATTTATCTATCTATCTATCTTCTATCTATCTTCTATTCTATTCTATCTATCTATCTATCTATTTTCTATCTATTCTATTTATTCTATTCTATCTATCTATCTTTCTCTGTTATCTATCTATTCTATCTATTATTTTTTTTATTTATCTATTCTATTCTATTCTATTTATTCTATTCTATCTATTTCTATTCTTCTATTCTATTCTATTTTTCTATTCTATTTTCCATTTATTCTATTCTATCTATTTCTTTATTCTATCTATTTCTATTCTATTTATTCCATCTATCTGTCTATTCTATTCTATATCTATTCTATTCTATTCTATTCTATCTTATTCTATTTATTTATTCTATTCTATTCTATTCTTCTATCTGTTCTGTTCTATTCTATTCTATTCTATTCTATTTATATCTATTTTTTATATTCTATTATATTATCCATTATTCTGTCTATTCTATTCTTTCCATTTATTTCTATCTATTCTATTCTATCTATTCTATTCTTATTATTCTATTCCATCTATTTCTATTCTATTTCTATTCTATCTATTCTATCTATTCTATCCATCCTTCTATTCTATTCTTTCTATTATTCTATTCTATCTTTCCTATTCTATTCTATTTTATCTATTCTATTCTATCTATTCTATTCTGTCTATCTATTCTATTCTATTTATTCTATTCTATCTATTCTATTCTATCTATCTTATCTATCTAATTATTCTATTCTATCTATTCTATTCTATCTTTCTATTCCATTCTATGCTATTTTATCTATCTATTCTATTCTATTCTATCTATTCTATTTTCTATTCTATCTATTCTATTCTATCTATTTCTATTCATATTTCTATTCTATTCTATTCTATTCTATTCCATCTATCATATTCTATTTCTATTCTATTTATTCTCTTCCATTTATTCTATTCTATCATCTATTCTATTCTATCTATTCTATTCTATTCTATCTATTCTATCTTTCTATTCTATTTTATCTATTCTATTCCATTCTATTCTATTTTCTATTTTATCTATTCTATTCTATCTATTATTATTCTATCTATTCTATTCTATTCTATTTCTATCTATCTATTATTCTATTCTATCTATTCTATCTATTCTATCTATTCTTCTATTCTATTTATTCTATTTTTCCTATTCTATTCTATTCTATATCTATTCTATTCTATCTATCTATTCTATCTCTATCTATTCTATTTATTATTCTATCCATTTATCTATTCTGTTTCATCTATTCTATTCTATTTATTTATTCTATTCTATCTATTTATCTATTCTATTTCTATCTATTCTATTCCATTTATTTTATTCTATTATATCTTTCCATTTTCTTTTATTCCATTATTCTATTTATTCTATTCTATTCTATTCTATTCTATCTTATTCTTCTATCTATCTATTCTATTCCATTTATTATTCTATTCTATTCTATTCTATTCTATTTATTTATTCTATTTATTTATTTATTCTATTCTATTCTATTCTATCTATTCTATTCTATCTATATATCTATTTATCTATCTATTCTATTTATTTCTATTCTATTCTATCTATTCTATCCTATTTCTATCTATCTGTCTATTTATCTATTCATCCCATTCTATCTATTCTATTCTATCTATTTTATTCTATTCTATTCTAATCTATTCTATTTTTCTTTTCTATCTATTCCATTCTATTCTATCTATTTCTATCTATTCTATTCTTCTATTCCTATTCTTCTATTATATCTATATTCTATTCTATCTATTCTATTGTATCTATTCTATTCTATCTATTCTATTCTATTCTATTCTTTTTTCTATCTATTCTGTTTGTTATTCTATTCTATTTTCTATTCTTTTATCTATTCTATTCTATCTATTCTATTCCATTTATTTTTATTCTATTCCTATTCTATTCTATTCTAATTCTATCTATTCTTCTATTCTATTCTATCTATTTATATCTATTCTGTTCTATTATATTCTATTCTATCTATTCTATTCTATTCTATTCTATTCTATTTTATTCTATCTATTCTATTCTATCTATTCTATTCTATTTTTTATTCTATTCTATTCTATTCTATTTCTATCTATCTATTCTGTTCTCTATTTTTCTATTCTATTTATTCTATTCTATTCTATTATATTCCATCTATTTCTATTTCTATCTATTTCTATTCTATCTATTATCTATCTATTCTATTTCTATTCTATTCTATCTATTCTATTCTATTATCTATTCTATTCTATCTATCTATTCTATTTATTCTATTCTATCTATTATTCTATTCTTTTATTTCTATCTATTCTATTTGATTCTATTCTATTCTATTCTATCTATTATCTATTCTATTTATCATTCTATTCTCCTATTCTATCTATTTATTCTATTCCATCTATTGTATTATATTCTATTCTTCTGTTCTATCTATTCTATTCTATCCAATTCTACTTTCCTATTCTATTCTATCCATTCTATTTCTATCCTATTCTATTCTATTCTATTCTATTCTATTCTATTCTATCTATCCTTGCTATTCTATCTATTCTATTCTATCGATCCTATTCTATCCATCCTATTCTATTCTATTTATTCATTCTATATATCTATTCTAATTCTATTTTATACTTCTATCCATCTATTCTATTATATCCATTCTATTCTATCTATCTATTCTATCTAATCTATCTATCCAACTTTCTATTCTATCTATTGTATTCTATTATCAATTCTATTCCATCTATGCTATTCTATATATCTATTCTATTTCACTATCTATTCTATCTACCTTGTATTCTATTCTATCTATTAAATCCATTTATCTTCTTCTTTCATCTATCCATCTACTCCATCTATTGTATTCCATCTATCTATTCTATTCTATTCAATTTATTCCATTCCATCTATTTATTCTATCTATTCTAATCTATCTATTTTATTCTATCTATCAATTCTATTCTATCTATGGTATTTTGTATGTATTCTATTCTATCTATTTACCTATTATTCTATTCTATTATTTTATTGTATCTATCTATGCTATTCTATCTGTTCTATTCCATTTATTCTTCTATTCTATGTATTCTATTATATATATCTATTCTATTCTATCTATTTTATTCAATTTATTCTATTCTAATCCATCTATTCTATTCCATATATCCATTCTATTCCATTCCATCCATCCTATTCCAGCTATCTCTTCTTTTCCATCTTTATTCTATTCCATCTATTCTATTCTATCTATTCTATTCTACCTGTGCTATCTATTCTATCCTATTTTATGTATTGTATTCTATCTATGCTATTTTTCTGGTCTATTCTATCCTATTCTATTCCGTCTATATTATTCTATCCTATCCTATTCTATCTTATTCTATTCTACCTTCTTCTTCTGTCTATCTTATCTATTCATTCTATCCTAGCTATTTTATCCTAACCATTCTATCCTGTCTATCTATTCCTATCTCTCAATCTGATCTATTTATACTATCTATGTCCATCCTAATTATTCATTCTATTCTATCTATTCTGTTCTATCTGTTCTATTCTATCATCTATCTATTTATTGCATTCTATCTATTTTATTCCATCTATCTAATCTATTCTATCGATTTTATTCCGTCTATTCTATTCTATCTCTCCTAATTATGCTAATCTATTTATCTATTCCATTCTATCTAATCTATTTATCTATTCTGTTCTATCTATTCTATTCTATCTCATCTCTTCTATTTATCTATGCTATTTTTCTAATCTATTCTATGTATCTATTCTATTCTATCTATCTTCTATTTATTCTACTCCAATTATTTATCTATTCTTCTTTTCTACTTTATCTATTCTATTCCATTTATTCTATACTCTCTATTCCATTCTATCGATCCTATTCTATCTGTTCTATCTATTCTATTTCATGTATTCTACTCCATTATATTCTATTTTATTCTATCTATTCTACTCTATCTATTCTATTGTATTCAGTCTATTCTATCCTCTATTGTCTATTCTATTTTATCCTTTTCTATTTTATTCTATTCGACCTATTCTATTCTATCCCATATATTCTATCTATCCTATCTATTCTATCATATTTATCTGTCCTATCAATTCAACCTATCTATGTATCCATCCTATTTATCCATCCCATATATCCATTCTATTCTATTTTATTCTATTCTGTCTATTCTATTCTATTTTTCTATTCTTTCTATTCCATTCTATATATATCCATTCTATTCTATCTATCCATTCAATTGAATTTATCCCATTGTATCTATTCTATTCCCTCTATTCTATTCTATTCCATCTATTTTACTCTATTGCATCAATTTTATTCTATTGCATCTATTCTATCTATCCTATTCAATCTATCTATTCTATCTATCCAATCTATTCTATCTCTCCTATCTATTCTATCTTATCTATCTATTCTAACTATTCTATTCTATCTATTCTATTCTACCCTATTCTAGTCTGTGTATTCTATTCTATCTATTCTATACTACCCTATTCTAGTCTGTGAATTCTATTCTATCTATCATATGCTATTCTAGTCTATGTATCATATTCTATCCATCCTATTCTATTTTATCTATCCTATTATTTCTATATATCCTATTCTGATGTATCTACTGTGTACTGATCTATGTATTCTATTTACTCTATTCTATCTATTCTGTCTGTCTAATCTATCCAAATATTTTATACATCAATTCTATTTCATCTATGCTATTCTATATATCTAATCTATTCTATCTATCTCTTCTATCTGTTCTATTCTATCTATTAAATTCCATTTACCTATTCTATGCCGTCTATTCTATTCCATCTATCTATTGTATTCCAGCTATCTATTCTCTTCCATTTATTCTATTCCATCTAGTCTATTCTATCTATTCTAATATACTGTGCTATCTATTCTAATCTATTTTGTGTATTCTATTCAATTCTATCTATTTTATGGTGTCCATATATTCTATCTAACTATTATATTGCATCTATTCTATGTATTCTATACAATCTATCTATTCTGTTATATACATTCATTGTATTCTATTCATTCCATCTATTCCATACTATTCTATTCTATTTTATTTATCACCTCTATTGTATCTAGTTTATTCCATATGTTTTGTTTATTCTACCTTTCCATTCTATTCTATTTATTTTTTTATATTCCATTTTGTCTATAATATTCTGATTCTATTTGTCTATCTATTCTATCTGTTCTTTCTGATCTTAATCTATTCCTCTTTCTATCTGTTCTTTTTCAATTATCTATTTTTTCTATCTGATCCATCTCCATCCATTCTATCTATTCTTCTATCTGTTCTGTTTTTATCTATCTATTTTATCTGTTTATTATATCTCATTCTATCTTATTCTATTTCATCAAATATTTCTATCTCCATTTATCTATTTATTCTATTTATTTCTAATTCTATTTGCTATTCCCTTTTGATTCTATCTTTTCTATTCCCATTTATCTTTTCTGCCGTTTATTTATTATATCTTTCTATTCTATATTTCGATCTGATATTCTGTATCCTGATCTGTCTATCTATTATATTTTTATCTATATGTCTATTTATTTAGTCATTCTATTCTATTTTATCTATCTATTCTATAAGTATTTATTCCTATTCCATCATCTATTCTTTTCTTTTGCCATTCTATTTATTCTGATTGCTCTTTCATTTAAATTCCCATCTATCTGTAATGCGATTTGTCTATTTCCATTCCATCCATTTCACTTGTTTGTTTATTTCATTTTCCTATCTGTTCTTTCTATTGATTCTAATTCCATTCTGTTCTATTTTGATTATTTTCCATTTTTTATTTTCTGATTTAATTGTCTATTCTATCTATATTCTATCTATTCTATTCTTTTATCTATTTCTATTTATCTATGTCTATTTCATCTATCTATTCCATTCCAATTCTATTCTATCTATTGTGTTTCCATCTATTCTATTCCATCTATTGTATTCTATTCTATCTATTCTATATTAATCCATCTTGTTTATTATATTCTATTATAATTATATTATTCTCCCTATTCTATTTTTAAATTTTTCTATCCTATTTATTCATTATTTAGTCTGTTTTCATTCCATCTACTATGTATTCATTTTCAGTTTTATCCATTCCCACCCCTTTTTTCCTATTCT